>JAQQZZ010000417.1:0-12058 GCA_030265115.1 Mopalia vespertina
TGGCTCGGTGATACCTTAGAGCTGGAATCTCCTCATGAAATCTCGAGGTAGGTCCGCGAATAACGTTTAGAATGTTTTATTATTTGATGGTTAACCGTATCAGATAGTAGAATTTAAAATTATGTTTTTATATTAGTACCATAATAAACCTTTACATCAAGTTTAATAATGCCAGAATCAACATTATTTTTTACATTTTAAGTCTGCTATGCTTCTTTTTTTTTTCAATAGTAATTTTGTTTCTTAATTCTAGGGTGGCATGTGACATCAAAATTAATCTGGAGTATCCTGTCATATTCTATGGCGTCAAATACTAATCAAAATATCGTATAGAGTAATTAATCGTACATATATAATATTACAACTGTGAGATTCTAGTCAATTTAGACGACTATTCATTGTTATGCAGTGTTGTGTAGCAGTTGAATAAATACTGCATATATTGTCATTTAGCTTTAAACTTTTTATCAATAACAATGATCGGAAATTTCACTTTATCCACATATTTTTTACAATTCTATGTCATGTTCTATCTAGGTTGTGAAAACAATGAAATTGTGAAAATGGCCTATAGGAAATTGTATTACCTTACCAAAATCTACTTAACATAGCATTAACTGCCCTACTCAAACAGTTTGTTATTGTTTAACTGTTTTCCATTTGTCTTGATGGCCTTAGAAGTGTTAACATAGTCCAAGAAGCTACACAACCCAAAAGACCAATGTCAAAGCATTAAAACTCATTATTTAATTACATTTGTATATTAAATTTATATAGCTTCTCACATAAGTTAGACAATCCCTGGCTGCTGGGTGGTTGGAGGGAGCCTCCTGTTGTCCTGGTGCATTCTGAGCTAAAGAGGAACAGCTAGGAGCCGATATGTTTGTGATGTCTTTGTATTACCCTGTGAGTGTCCTGTATTTGGCCTGTGATGTTTTTGTTTGTTACCAGTGGTGTAGGGGGTGGTTTCCTTCACCCATTGGGCTGGCACGCTGTCGTTTGAGTGAAATAATCGTAGGTGACAGAAATCGTCTTTTTGATGGAAGCAAAATGTAATATCTACTCGTCCACTATTCTAATTTTAAAGGACAAAAATCGTATCTGCCGTCAAAGCAAGCTGCTCAATTTTATGTATTTTAATTAACATCGTGAAAATTCAATTCAAATAATCGAACTTCATTGCTTCATTAGCATAGATTAAGCATTGTTAGTGGAAAGTCCAATGATATACTCTAATATATTGATTTGGAATCTGAATTTTAAAGTAGTTTTTCTTATGCATAAAGTCTAAAAAAAATACCTTTTTTGATCTGAAAGATTTTATTTAACTAGTTTAAGTCCAAAAGCCCATTGCCTTGTTTGTGTTATTTTATTTCTACTGCAATAGGAGTATCGGAAAGTAGGCAAGGGAGATAATTTGATCCTTGCAAGGTGATCCTTTGACATCACAACATTTGTGATAGTGGCGCTTTGGAATGACGTCAAACACATTTATCCATTGTGACGTTTCTAAAAGGCCACGAATGTCGACGGTTTTGACGTCAGAGGACCGGCCGCAGCGCCCCCTTTCTGACGTAACGAGAGACTTTCATTAATGCATTTCAGCTCCCCCCTCCCGTTTTTTCCTTTTGTTAATACTGTATCTGACATGATATAATTGACACTTTTTTTCTTTCCTTTATTCTCTATTCGATGTATTTCATATTTCACTTGTTACATTTCATTTATATCGTAATTAACGTGTTTAAATTTCTACGTTTTTCAGTACATAGATAATGTAATTGCTTTTAGCAGTGATAAATTTCTAATTAACCCCATTTGTATAATTTTCATTCCATTCTGTTGTTTGATTCCTGAATTTATACGCCCGTTATCATTTATCAGATTATTAAGGTTGTTTAACAACCCTTTGTTTACTTTGTGTGCAATTATGGATTGTTTTTGTTTGATTATAAAATACATTGTGATCAAATGTGTCCCTTTTGTTGTGTTTGACGTTTAACTCGTATACCAAGATTTACCAAATGTAGCCTATGTGTTTGGGTAGACAGGGACAAAAGTCAGAACCCCTCATACAACGGCCCGGGAGTAGATTTCAGAGAGCATTGAACCCAATTCACAGCTGACGCGATGCGACGTCGTGTCGCTTGGGTCTTGTTCACACTGGGCGCTGCACATCACGTATCATTCATATTCCGACTTAAAATGAGTTTAGAGAATTCATATTGTTCAATGATTTACCCATTTTTCTTTTTGTTTTTTGTCACGTCTGGATAATGATGCACAATGACAAATTTCCAAATTCCAAACTGTTTTGATTTAAAAGCCTTTAAACATTTTGAATGATGTGTACGGGTTGTGAGTTCCGTATTGAATCTCTGAAAGTGCAGCTGCCCTGCATAAGTACTCTTTTCATCAGTTGACCTGCACAGCTCAAACGAGCAGGCGGATTTGACTTCACTCCTTCACTTTCATTCATTGGGCTAGCACGCCTTCGTATGAGTGAAACAACATCGAACATGGCATTAAACCCCAATCAAACACATAACACATAACCAATTGGTTTTTGAAAGCAGCTTTGTGAATGGTCAGTCAACGCCATTTGGTATGAGATTTTGTCCGATCTACGTCTGGGACAACACAATACTGGGTAACTAGTTGTTCACCACTAAAATGGTAGGGGGCGGGGGCTTAGAAATGCTACTCTAGACGTGTCTTTCCGTACATCCGTTCCAAATGTTTGTGAACACGCTATAACTTGAAAACAAATTCACCGATTTACTTCAAACTTGGTATGTAGCTTCCTCCTGTTAAGACGCCGATTGGGATGGCATTTCAATGGTGATTACCTGATGGACAAATCTTATCTGGGTTTCAGCGTTGGGTTGGTTTAACCGTGGAGCTATAAAATCTCTTTATAGCTCGATGGTTTAACTACGACCGGATATTGTGATTCATATTTAGGGTTAACATGCACCAACCTTTTCAAACACTTCTAACATTCCCCAAGCTGCCAACCACAATTGAAAACAACAGTAGCAAACCTTCGAAGAGTAATGAATGTTTTGGTTTTTGAAATTATATCGAATTAATTTCACCTTATCTATCTACGTTTAAAGCCGGAAATGATCGAAAATCGACACTGTCACAAAGTCATGTAAAAAGGAGGACGAATGTTGCAATCATTGAAAATCGATTTGAATTTTTAGCTAAAAATAAACGATGTCCATTCTGTATTGCATATATCATATTATATCGCGCCGCATCCGATTTAAAGGTGGAGCTCAAAACTCTAATTAAGTAGACTTACCGGATTAATACATGTGCAATATCCCATAAAATCATTTTGTGAGTTACACGTGCAAGTAGCTGGCCCTTCCGCTAAAATTTGAAGTCTATACATTCACAGTGAAAGAGAGAGAAATGGCCACTTCGCAACAGATACGTGAACCGTATTTCCGAATTTTAAACATTTGTGATTTCAAGTCGCGATTGACATATAGGCCTACAGTGTATTAGAATATTTAGTATGTCAAATATTATTGAACTGTATTTATTGAACGTATAATAACCATTTAGTACAAAACTTGACATCACATAGTTATGTGCACTCGAAACAGGCTACATTTGCTACGACGACATTTGCTCCATCGACAATTGCTGAGCAACTGTTGCTCTATCGACAATTGCTCTGGAGGCAATTGCTCTGGCGACAATTGCCCCTGTGACAATTGCTCCAGGCAATTGTTTAAGCGACAATTGCCCTGGCCGAAATAGTGACAGATGTACCTAGGATATGACAACATTGCAACAATTGTTTTTACAATTGACAATGTGATTAATTGTTTGGAACCATATAATATATGGAGGCGTGCAACACTTTCCTTCTCTACATTAAATATCAGAATTATTCTTATCACTGCCCCGTCTGTCCTGCCCACACTGCCTCAAACTCTTAATATTTTGATTCAAACTTCTCATACAAAAGCAAAATTGGAATATATGTACGTTTTTGTTTTTAGCTATATCAACACAATTTTGTCTGCATTCTTTATGTTTTAACTATGTGTTATGGAGGATTTGACATCCTAGTTGAAATAGTAGTATTATACTATATACAAGCCTTTTAAAATAAATAAAGATTAGCAGCCATTCAGGGCTAGTTTAGATGTTTAAGCTGTACAACAGTGTAGGACAAATTACCTTTTTCTTTTGTTAGGCATTCTGGCTAAGGGCAGTTTGTCTTTACTCAGCATTAACTTTCCAACGGTATGGAAACGCTTCACATCCTGGTTTTGTTAGTGTCAATTATTGTTGGAATACAACTCCGTCATATAATTGAAATACCCTAAACCACGGCGTAAAACACCAATCATTCAATCAATCAATCAATCAATAAATCAATCAATCTTTTTTTACTTCACGGGTTCTCCCCCCCCCCCCCCCCTCCCGAACTACCAACAATCATGCAAAAAGCAAACAAACAACAATAAAAAAGAAACTAAGAAAACTCCCCAAAAACAGAAGAAACAAAACCTTAAAAAAAATTTATTTTACTCTTCCCACCTTATCCACAAAAATCCTTCACTTAGTTTTGTGTAAACATATGGTACAGTCTTATTGTTAAAGTTTCTATTCATCGCCAGAAATAAGTTAATGGGTTATCATATTTATGGAAACTTTATACAAGTAGTTAGCAATTCCTCGGGTCAACAACTTTTGAAAATTCTATTCAGACCTCTTCGTCACTTTAATAATTAATTTCTGGACAAAATGAATAATCAATAACACAACAAAAATATTAACGTAGTTTTCAATACAGAAGTAAATACACACCAGTCACTATGACTATGTCTTTACATTCTACTGCACCAAGGATATGGTTTCTTTTAAGACGACATGTATATGTGTACTAATGTTGTGTGAAAACGGACTAAAGATGAAAGCAACGTATTTTTTACAGTTTGTTACTTATCTTCTATTACTAATAGGTAAGCGTAAACATACATCTTAAGAGAAAATAATGACCATATACATGGTATAGAAACTATGTGTTAAATATGTAGTCAACAAGATATTCTGCATTGGGTAATAGATCAACCAACAAACTCGTATTACAGAGAAATAGAAATTTCTAAGTATAAGCTAAGTATAATGATAGTTACAAGTTGTCTGATACAGAGGGAAGTTGCGCCTTAAGCAATAGGTCCTTAAGATTGTTTGTTTCTCTTGTATGCTATAATGTGTCTTTGTGAGAGAGGAGAAGACATTTTAGGTACAAGGTACCAGGTACCAGGACAACACGATGCTCACTCCCAGCGGTCATATTTTGGCATTTCCTAAAGAAAAGATTTAATTTAGGTCTTGTCACAGTTGTTTTGGTGTCTTGTATTTGATGTATTAACTATCAATCTGTTCATCAAATTCAAACCCACATAGGGATATATAGCCAGGATTGCATTCAGAAAAATAAAGTCTATTGTAATCTGAACATCGGCTCTATTTCTTAAATTCATAGGGGGCCGTGACTTAGTGGCTAGTGTGTGTGGTTATTAATCCTACTTCGATGTACCGTTCGCGGGATCGAATCAGTCTGTCGACCATCAGGAATATGATGTGGCTCCCGCAATCACCGGGGTGTTTTTTTAACGAGGTTTCCTCCCGATTTTCCACCGAACCACAATGGGAATTGTGGAATCGATTCAATCAATCAATCAATCAATCAATCAATCATCAATCAATCAATCAAACAAGTTCATAAAAGTTTAAGTCTCGTCGATTGCTTAATTTCGGATTACTTTTATAGAAAATATAACACAGGTGTTAATTTCGGACCAGGTAAAGGGTCTAAACAAGAAATAATTCCGTTTGTGTTCCAATAAGCACCTAGGTAGCTGGTCTCCTTTGACAAGAATATACAAATATTGTACCTAAAATCTATATTCCTCATTCCGGCATGAAACATCTGGCTTTTCTTCCCTTTTGTTTAGATTTATTAATAATTTCTGTATAGGTCCTGCTTGTACTGGTGAATTGGCGGTGCCGTCATTTGATATTGAGGCCCCTTCAGCCTGGAGGTACATAGACGGGCCAGTCGTGTATAAGATAAGAACCAGCTACGCACAGGCAGAAAATGTTTCAGCGAATTGCTCGATTATGGTCAACAGTGATACGGTTATTTACGAATGGACCCATAATTTAAACTTCAGCCAGTCATTCTCTCTGACAGGGACATATAATACGACGGTTACTTGCACCAATAGTGTTAACCAGGTGA
Organism: Mopalia vespertina; assembly: GCA_030265115.1. NCBI lineage: Eukaryota > Metazoa > Mollusca > Polyplacophora > Chitonida > Mopaliidae > Mopalia > Mopalia vespertina. The sequence goes on from JAQQZZ010000417.1 coordinate 6,278, forward strand.
GAGCGTTTCACATCATTAACATTGTCTCAGGAGACGTTCCCATTAAGGGGTTAGTGGCCACTGCTCCTGGTTACGTTCTCATTGACACTCCGGCAGACATTACGGTGAGCGTTGAAGAGGGTACAGACATACTATACAGAGTAACACCTGGAGACGATGAATCAAGGTGGATACTGACCTCAGGAGTGGACACATCAAAGTCTATCAGCCACACCTTCACTAAGTCAGGTAAGATGACTGTGGTTGTTACTGCCACTAACGAAGTGTCATTTGCCCAAGCCAGGCCAAAGACAGGCGTTATTCGACCAGTAAAGGGGTTCCAGCTAACAGCGTCACATGAAATCGCCAGCATTACTGATACTATTACGTACTTTGTGACTTTTCCTGGACATGACTATTTTCCAATGGGTCCTTTAAGGCTGGAGGTTTTCGACAACGCAACTTCAATTTCTCAGAAAACTTCAATAGCTTCCCAGCCTTTAGAACGTGTTGAGGTGTTCTCTCGAAATTTTTCGCAAGGAGTTTATGTGATTATGGCTCGCATATCATCTCCTCTGACCGAAGAAGAGATCTCCTTAAAGCTGACTGTCATTGACCCGATTACTGAATTTAACGCGTCAGATTTGGTGTTCGACACCTGTCCCACATTCCCCATGAATTCTACAACAGACATGTCAAACATTACAATCCGAATGAAGATACCAAGAGTGGACATTACTCTACCCCCTCCGCTGGGAATTCAAGTAACTTGGGGTTTTGGAGAAGGTACTATCCAGACGGAATTCTTAGAAAGCTGGATCAAAAAGTATTCCTACAGTGAGCGTGGAAATTACACTATCACAGCATTAACTAAATTAACAGGGGTCACGGACACTCATTCTGTGAGTCTTAATGTAAGAATTGGTGTCCTTCGTGTACAACTATCACCAAATATTGGCATAGCGAGAGAAGACGTTTTCACTTACTACATCTCCGGCGCAAAGGGACATATGGTTCAGTTCAAGGTAGATTTCGGCGATGGTCAGTTTACAAAATTCAATAAAACGAACGTCACCGAATCGGAAGTCATTGAAGTAAAAAAGGTATACCATAATTCAGGTACGTTTCAGTCCACAGTACAGGCATGGGATGAACACTTTGTTGAGGAAGTTATTTTGGATTATTTTGTCTGGGTATTTGTACCTGTGGCCCCATTCACTGTGACGTGGGATGGCAGGATTGTTCCAAAACTGCCAGTATCTATAAAATTTTCTCTGAATTTTGTGGGAGACTTACCAACAAATGCATCCTGTAATCTTGATTTTGGAGACGGTAGAAGTGGTGTCGTTGAAATAAAAGCCCCCGTTTCATCAACACCATATACTGCATCAGATACTACGCCACTAGTCTTTGAAACAGGCTACACATTTTTCACGACTGGAACTACAGAAGGTACATCTACCGATCTGGAATCTTCGCCATCCACCGAGATATTTTCCAATTTTTCAATCGATCCTAATGCATCCATTTTAACATCTGAGATTGAAACAATAACTGTTCGCACTAAGACACAAAGTATCATACCTTTACAGGTAAACACTTCGATCGAGGTCAACCACAACTATACACAATTTGGTACTTTCTCCTTCGAGATGTCTTGTTCTAACAATGTCTCTAATATCACCAACTACTGGACAGTTCTCCTAAAAAGTGGAACATCTTCAGTACATCACGGAATTCGAACCGCGTCTGCTCTGTCAATCATGCACTTCTATATGGTCATGCTTGTAATAAATAATTCGGTCGACTTTGTATTGTTGTAAGACGGTATTTAAGCTGCATCACAGACTCGCAGTATCGTACGTTACATTGTTTTTTCAACCGCCAATTTCAGATATTTTATGCGTGTTGTATTGAGACTGAGATGTTTCAAATTCGGAACAGTTCTCTGATAAATAAAGACCAGTTGATGGCATCAATGTAACCAGGCATTGTGTTAAAGTTAATCATTTAATCGAGCCTGCTATTTAAATGTGCTTTTATATGGTAGCTTGGTCTTCATCAAGAAGACGTTAAGTTCTACTGGGAAACAAGGAACAGGCTAGATCTTAACACCTTGCGTCTCGCCTTCCTCATATGTTTTGTCAACAGGAACACGAGGAAGGTGATGTGGTATTCCGACCTATATGAATTGGCAAAGCTTCAACCTATGACATAACAGAATAGTAGACCATGAACCAGTTAGTCACATGGGTCTATTGATTGATCCTAAGCCTGTGATTAAACTCAATGTGACAAATTAATTTCTACACCTAATAAATACACTGCACAGGCCATTGTTAAAATGGAAGAAATAACGGGTGTAAAATAATAACAACACATTCTTTTTAATGGAATTTTATTAATTAAAATTGTTTATTTTATTAATACCCATTGATGTAGACATATTTAAATAACCATTTTCTTGTCAATAAAAATGTCAATATAATTAAAAAAAATATCTTTGGGTGTTTATCACGTATGAGTATTTCGCAAGAAGCGGCATGCAGCGGCAAGAATGCGAGTCAAAAGTTGTTTAATCGGTGTTGCATGTTGCACCGAACATCAACTTTCAATTCGCAGCACATACGCTACATCCCTATATAACTACCAATGTACACAAAATAATCCTACTTCCTCTATCATCTAGCCTAGAGTTTTATTCCGAGCAATTCTACATTGCATCCCTTGGCGGACCGTAGCGCAATAACCAGTGAAAAATTGCGGCGATTGTAAACGACAAAAGCTGTAGGTAAGTTGAAAACGCATAAATGATCGGTTGGATGTAATTGTAACGGTGAGTTAACCAATGCATTCGCCAGGGGGCGTAGCAATAGATTTTAGTTCTAGCAGCTCGGCTCGTCAAGGGCAATCGTATTCTCGCGAGAGCTTCTATAGTGGACGAGACTAAGATTACTCTCGTACGCCATGCCAGGCCATCGCGCATTAATTTCCGCCAATATTTGGGGCAAGATGGCCCGGGTGTATCTTAGAGTCAATGACTCGACGTAGGAAGTAGAATCGATTATATTTTAGAATGCACTTACAGTTCTACACAGTCACCTCCACGAAGGACTTGTTTGACAACATTGCTGGCGACGCGTCATCAAGTTTTGTAAACGGATCTGTGTGTTTTATTAAGCATTTTTTAAAACCAAAATGAAACGTTAAAGATATTGACCAATCTAATTAAAATGAGATCTCAAAAACGCCCCCCGTGTATTGTTTGTCGCTATATTGAGATATTTATATCCAGTGTCTTCGTAGGCATGCAGAATGTCTGCTACAGTGTTTGTTGAAGTCCAATTTGGGTCTATTTTGTTATCTCCCCTTAGGCTTTATATTTATTGCTTCCTCGAAATCGACGTCAATGTCAGATACTTCCTGATTCGGCGCTGAAATATTACTGGTCAACCCTGGACAATTTTCTCATTGACGTCATGAACTCGCTATGGTCATCAGATTAATACGTGTACTGGTGAATCGTAATTCACTATACTCATTTGAACTTTGTGGCCCCTTCTAATTATAGTATATTAACTGCATCACGCATTTAAACTGGTCTGCAGCTTACTTGGGGCTAGGTCTGCCTGAGTAGCCACTTCCTTTGAAGGATGACTTACATTTCCCAATATGAAATATCAGAATACGCCATCTTGTTTAAATTTCGATTTCAAAATGGTGTGAAAAAATAGCTGTAGGCTTTAGACACGGATAGATGGAAGAAGGGACTATTAACTCGAATCTTTAGGTCCACATATACTTAGGTTTCTAAGTTATTTCTGTCCAAAAAGGCCTAAATTCGTAAATAAAGTGACAACCATGAACCAAAGGAAAATGGAATCCGCGGTGTCGTCAATGGATACCTGGATCTATACTTAGTTATTTAGAACAATAGTTCTCTGAACGTCTATCATACCATGTAGCCGTAGAGATACAGAGTTTGAAGGCTCCTAATCGTGTAATTTTAAGTTTTTACACTTACCGACTTTTATGTGTTCCACTAACTACTGTCTGGTTACGTTTTGTATTCTGATCGCTGTGATACATTTTTTATTACAATTGCGTCCTTAAATCGTCCAGAATCCGCGTTTAAAAAAATGGATCATCACGGTCCAACTTTTTGTTGTCAAGCCGCCATATTCCTAGGCTGGCCCCGCCTCCCACAATGCATCCTTCTACAGGAGATGCCTCTGTAGAGCAATTACAAGACTAGAAGCCTTCAAACTCAGTAGCTAGATGATTTGGTACAAATCTATCATTGTGGGCGGCAGTTCTAAAATCATCTCCCTGAGGATAGTGCACTTATGTTATTAATAACGCCATGCAAATCCCCTGGTTTCCATGCGTTATTATCCCGACTTAGCATCGACCCCAATCTGGTCCCAAGTGCATAGAGTTTTCGTTCTTGAAACTACTCGAGCGTCGGGTAATGAATTATAGCGGAGTAAATTACCACGGACAGACTTCACACTTGGTATATTCTATTTAGTGGATTTTCCTATTAATATCCCCATAAGTGTAATTTTATTGTAGTTTGTTTGCATGAATCGCAAAATGTCCATGTTTATTCTGCTTGAATTCCTTAACCACCTCGAGTGTCAATTATTCCGTGTCTAAATTTGTTAGAGATAAATCGGAGCATGTGTTTAGTCACAGGCTGTATTCTTTGACCATGTGGAATCCAAAGATAGCTCCGAGCAATTTATCGGCGTTCAGCTCCAATTAAGATATCGATTATTTGTTCTTTATTTTAGGTAATTGCCGAAAAGTAAATGAGTGTTAATGTTTTATATTTATAATTCACATGCATTGTCTACTTTGTGAATTTAAGTGGAAATAAAACATTTTATACATTATATAAAAGCCGTGATAAGCCTTTTACGAATACACCTTTATAGCGATATAAGAGCTGGCAGGAAAGAAGAATCAAACCCCGTTGGGGCTGGAACATCCATCGACTATTTCCGTACCGGTACAGATATCTCGGAGAGGAATGGAAGCAATAAGATTGAGATCTAATACAATCATCTCACTTATACTGTTCAATAAGGTTAAACTTACGAAAGGTTACACCTTCTGCTGTCCAATAAAAACACAGATAAAACGGGGCTATGGTAAACACCAAAACATGCCGAAGTCGTCCGATTTTCTTCAGTGTTGATGTTGTAAGTCACATGTAGTAAATGCAACTCCACTCAAAGTTTATCATTTGAATGATGTTTGTGGAATGTGGGCGTATCGGATTTTCATGTTAAAATACGCAGTCGGTAAACTTCGGTTCGTCGGCGGATATCTTCTGCTTTTACAAACCAGATTTGTGAAGCGGTTCTGTGATTGGTCAATTTAAGAAACCAATCGACGTTGTATACATTGTGATTGCGTTAGATCTCAAAATAGCGACACACTAAACACGGGGAGCGTTTTTGAGATCTGATTTTATTTAGATTGAGTATTACCTATATGAGGTGGTTGATAATTTTTGTTATTAATCATAATATAGGTAATATAGTTGGCTTGGACATATGCTTTGTTTATATACAAGGTTGCCAATAGTATGGATGTTACATTTTAGAAATATACAGTCTAATACTCCAGCATATATATAGCTTTCTATATATATTTTGAATAAATGAAGAGAGAAAAATTTGCTTGCCTCCACCGGGAATCGAACCCGGGAGCTTTCTATATATATATATACACAGGTATATATTATATATAAGGTGTTATCATCCACGAAAGAGCATCTTTGGAAGCTGATGA
>JAQQZZ010000428.1:0-12058 GCA_030265115.1 Mopalia vespertina
AGCACACGCCTGTGTAGACATAACCATAGGGAAACCCCGTTCTGACCGTTCTCCCCAACAGTACAGGCCTGTAGACATAATCATAGGGAAACCCGTTCTGACCGTTCTCCCCAACAGCACAGGCCTGAACTATGTTTTGGGAGTGCTAGCATATCATCTGAATGAAATAACCTTTAGTATGGCATAGAACCTTGGCAAAATAACTTTTTCACATTTTCTGTTTGTGTCTCACATTTTCAGCATGCTAGAGTTCACTTATTGGATACAGAAAGTTTTGAGACCACGTTTGGGAAGAAATCTCTCCGAAAACGACCAAACATCAAAGTAGCTGACATGGAGGTATGACCTGCAAACCATGTACATTAATGTGGTTTTTACCCTTAGTATCACTCAACCGTTTGGGTAGTTCTCCTGTTCTATGCCCTGTAGATTATGTGTCCAGACCCATTATTTTAGCTTCATCGTATCTTGATTAATATATTTAGTGGTTAGCATGACAGTCGACCATCCCGTATGAGTGAGTCCCACAATGTGGCTCCAGCTTTCACAGGGGTGGTTTTACAAGGTTTCCTCCCAGTTTTCCCCATATTTAACTTTTAAGCAAGGAACAGTGTGAAGTGGACAATCCGTGTATTTTCCGTGTATCATGTACCTGAAATACCCTTGAGTACGATGAATCTTGATTAATGTGTAATGATGTTTAGTTAGTGCATGGTCCTGGTGCTGGGTCAGTTAGGAAGAAGCTTCCTTCCACCCTGATGCTCTCGGGACTGATGGGCAATAGAAAGCCGATCTGTTGTTTCTTTGTTTTTGCATGTTTGGATTATCCTGTATTGTCTGTTTGTTGCCAGTGTCCTCAAGGGTGATTTCATACACCCATTGGACTGGCACCCCATCATATGAGTGAAATCAAAAGTACCACACAAAGAAGCTAGAACTTTTATGAGTTCATCTGTTTACCATTGGTACACAAAGGAAATTAAGTGGTCTCCTCGCAAGTTCTGGGAATGTGTTATACCATGTCAGAACATTTGCAATCACATAAAACCCATGTTGTTGTTGTTGTAGACTCTATTAGCCAATGTGAACTCTGCCACAGAGAAGTATGATAAAGATAAAGACATAGATTTAGTTACAGAAGCCCCGGATATGAAAGATGAGCCATTGGAACTGGTCTTTAAAGCTGGCCAATCAAAACGTGTCTGGAATGAGCTCTATAAGGTTTGTATACGTGATACCTGGTAACCATGGTGACTTTAATGTTCAGAGTTCACTCTTTTCAGCTGTGTCCCTTCATCATTTTAGTACTATAGGATGATTCACAGATAATTTAAGAAGTGACCGTCAAAACCACATTCATATCCCACATATTTTTGCCAGTTCATAGAGATTTAGTTTATGTAAGAATCCATGCAGTAAAGCCCTGACACAGTGGTGGTAGAAAATGTTTTCCATGTGTCCCAACATTATTTATTACAGATATATCCCTTAAACCAATTCATAAATTAAGTTAAACTTGCGGTTGGACTCAAAATCTTGGCATGACCCATCTTCTCGCGGGTCGTCTTTTTTTGTGCCTAATGTAGGTCATGTTTGCCATATAGTAGTTACATGTAACACAAACAAGCGTGTGTTTGAACAATATACACATAATCTAATAGTTTATCAGCAGGATTTGTTTTGTAATTTTGAGATAACACTTCTCTGATTTTTTTGAGACCAAGAATCTGTTCAAAGCATCTTGTTTTTGTACCATGTTTAAGTACGACAGATAATCAGCAACCTATTGGGGAAATGCTACATTAAACTCCAATCAAAAATAACAAAAATATACTTATGGGATTTTGCTAATTGGTAGTTAGTCCTTTGTATTTCATATGACTTTGACAACTAATTCCAGGTAATAGACTCGTCAGATGTTGTCGTACAGGTGTTAGATGCCAGAGACCCCCTGGGGACTCGCTGTTATCAGGTAGAGGAGTATCTGAAGAGGGAGAAGCCCCACAAACATCTCATCTTCGTCCTTAATAAAGTCGACCTAATTCCTGTCTGGGTAACAGTAAGTATTTTGACATCATTGTTGTAAGTTCTTGTTTTCTAGCTAGAGGGCGTGTGGTTGGGATGGAGCTTCCTCTTGCGATGGGGCAACATGAAGCTGATCTGTTTATGTTGTCTTTGTAATGGGTCTTGTGATTGTCTGGTAATTGTCTTATCTTGTCATTATGTGTTGCCAGTGGTGTCAAGGGTGGTTGCCTTCACCCAATGGGCTCTCTCGCCTTCATATGAGTGAAATAATCTTAAGAACGGTGTTAAACTGAATGGTGTACTGTGTTATGCTAGTGCACACAACCACAATTATATGTAACTATTAAACATGTATATGGACCAAGTGTATGTCATAAAGTTATAAATAAACCCCAATCAGACAGACAAACAAGGTTGACAAGTTCTTAGCTATCACTTGGAAGGAATTATCCACAAAACAAACTTAAACAAAGTTCATTTAAAGTCCTTCTCCCATCATGAATACATCATCCTGCAAAGAGATTAAATCCGATGACTTGATTAAGTAAAAATAATATGTTATACTATTTATTGAAAAATGTATTATTTAATATTTGGTTTGGTCTTTTCTTAAATTTAAATATTATTTTAATTTAATTTTGTGGGTTTTTTTTCTTCAGAAAAAGTGGGTGGCAATTTTGTCCCATGATCATCCGACTCTAGCATTTCATGCAAGTTTAACAAACCCATTTGGAAAAGGAGCGTTAATTAACCTACTACGGCAGTTTGGAAAGGTAATGTCATCGATAAAGATATCCTTATTGTAAAACTGAGATAATATTGTATACTGTTTGAGTTTTCTATTTTGTCATGGCCCGGAGCTGTGACTCCGTGGTTAGCGCGACATTAAACCCCAATGAAACAAACAAAACAGTGGTTAGCATTTTAGTATGTCCGCTAACTGATTCTCCTTTGATGGACCGCTCACAGGTTAAAGTAACCCAGTTGACCTCCAGTATATTGGAGAGTATTAAGAGGTGACTCCAGCAATCTCCGACATGGTTTCTACGAGATTCACCAGTTCTCCACCCTATTTAAAAGAGGGGAAAATCAAACTCTTAGGGACAAATATAGAAAGAACACAGTTTTATGTAATTAATTTCACACTTGGAACAATGTTAAAGCGTGAAGACTTTTTACAAATCTCACCCCAAACACCATTCATCACGGTCAAATACATCTGCAACTAATGACCTCCGTGTTTTGAATATATGTGAGAAGATGATGATTTACCTCCCTTGGAAAAAAAGTCTGATTTTAATTAACATGATGTAGCTTTAAATTCTTTTAAAACTCTGAATTAAATTAATCAGCAGTCAAAAATTTTATGAAAAAGAGACCATTTCCAGGAAAAGAGAACAAATTTAGAATAAATTTCTACTATTTCTAGCTTTAAATTAAGCGAGTTATCCATTGACCTGCGTAGTAACAATGACAACCGTGTATAGTTTTGGTCAAGCTTGGTGGTGCCCATTGATCTGATGAAACCTTCATTCAAACCCTCCGTCGTCATATAAGTGAAATACCCTTGAGTACGACGTTAAACCCCAATCAAACAAACAATCATTCAAACCCTGTTGACTCCTATCTGCCTGCATTTCAGTTGAATAAGTTGTATTAATAGTTTTGTGAAATCTCTCTTTTTGTTTCCAGTTACATCAGGATCACAAACAGATCAGCGTTGGGTTTATCGGCTACCCAAATACTGGGAAGAGCTCCATTATAAACGCCCTCCGCTCTAAGAAAGTTTGTAACGTGGCACCCATTGCTGGGGAAACTAAGGTGAGAGCATATTTATATTTTGTAAATATTTTCAAATAAGAAATCAAGACAGTGTCTTGGTTTTTATAATTGGGACATCTAAATAAAATGTTCATCAAACTTTAAGTTATATTCACGGCTGTTTTTAAAATTACTGTTCATGTGTATCCCCTTTTTTCACCATTACATAATACTAGCACAATGTGAAGTCATCATTGAACATTAATAGTATTTTCATTATTTTGAGACAACAGTTATTTTAAATATTAGAACAAATTCTAGTTTGTAGCCGAGAATTTTTGTTGAAAATGTAGCGGGCGAACCTATGGGCAGACAAACCGCCATCCATCCGAACTATTGTCAGCCACCTACCTGTAGAGCACTCAGAAAATTGGCCTTCTTGGCTGTAAGTGCTTAGTGTCCGGATTTTACTGCTGTTGATTTAGTGCCTTAGTCGTTAGAGTGTCTGCTTACTAATCCTACTTAGATGTATGCGTTATGGGTTTGAGTCTGCCTGTCAGCCATCAGTTATATGAGTGAGTCACATGATGTGGCTTCGTCAATTGCCGGGGGGGTTTTTACAAGGTTTCTTCCTGCTTTTTCTTCAAAGTAACCAGACGCCATATTAGTGAAATAACCTTGAGTACGACATTAAACCCTAATCAAACAAACAAATCAAACTTTCTGTTTTAATTATCTTTCTGGCTTACCCTCTTATTAAGGGTAATTTGTTTGGATAGTAGCAATGCTGTCTTTACCTAGCACTGAAGGAAGATTTACTTTCCAACTTTTTCAAAACACCTCGCATTTAATGATTGTACTAGTATCAAATATTGTTGGAATAGACCACTGTTATATTAGTAAAATACCCTTAAGCACAATTTGAAGGTTGGGAGAGAGCTTCCTATTGCCCTGGAGCTCTCAGAGCTAAGCGGCAACATGGTGGTGATCTGTTTGTGATATTTTGTATAAGTCCTGTGGTTGTCTTTGTTTGTTGTCCGTGGCCTCCTTCGCTAATTGGTCTGACATGCCCTCATGTGAGTGAAATAACCTTAAGTAAGGTCTTAAGCGTGGAGTAAAAACACCAATCAATCAATCAAAACTAAATGATTAAAGCACTGGAATACATGTATTGAACATACAACATAAGTAAGATTAATAAACCTGCTGAAATGCTTTATTACCAGGTGTGGCAGTATGTAACCCTGATGAAGAGGATCTACCTGGTTGATTGCCCCGGGGTAGTTTACCCCTCAGCCTCAACACCTACAGATTGTGTTCTTAAAGGAGTGGTAAGAAGCTACATCTAGTAACAATGGCCATTATTATATAATTTTAGAATATTCATGTCTGTATGTGTTGTGAACAGGACAAGTAGAGAATAAATTCACGGGTAAACTTCCTGGTGCTCTCAGAGCTAAAGGGGAAAAGGAAGCCGATCTGTCTTTGTTTGTTTCCAGTGGTGTCGAGGGTGGTTTCCTTCATCCATTGGGCTGGCACGTCGTCATATAAGTGAAATACCCTTGAGTGCGACGTAAAACCCCAATCAAACAAACAATCAAACTTTGAATACAACTTCCTGCCTTTAAGACATTGGATGGAATTGAATAACTCGAAACCTGTACTGTATCTTCCTCCCATTAACACAAGAATGGTGGCCATCATTTCTCCAACTTTCGTAAAACAAAATGGAAGCCATAATTTTTACAACATTAATGTATGTTTATGTTGTGAACTCAAAAAGTCTGTAACAAATTCATGGATTAACTTAATCCACACAGTGGCTCAATCTGAATCCGGTGTGGCAGGGCAGTGAGCTTCTGTTGCCCTGGTGCTCTCAAAGCTAATCTAAATCCTATTTGTACTCAGGTGAGAGTGGAATACGTGAAAGCGCCTGAGGATTATGTGAAGCCAATGTTAGAGAGGATTAAACCAGAGTATGTGACCAGGACTTACAAAATACAGGAATGGTCAAGTCATGAGGATTTCCTCGAGAAAGTCGCCAGGAATAGCGGCAAACTACTGAAGGTATGCAAACAATTTAAATCACTCTTTGATTGATTTTCTTCTTTTCTTGGGCATGTATCATATTATGGGGAGATGGGCTTAGTGGTTAGTGTCCGCCTACTAATCCTACTCCATGTACCATTCATGGGTACGAGTCAATCTGGCGACCATGTATATGAGTGAGTCACACAATGTGGCTCCAGCAATCTTGGAGGTGGTTTTTACGAGTTTCCTCCCAGGGTTTTCCACTGTAATTAGGCAAGGAGCAGCGTGTAATGGACAATCCGTCATATAAGTGAAATACCCTTGAATACAACGTTAAACCCTAATCAATCAAACAAACATGTTGTGGCTCCGGCAATCATGGGCACGGGTGGTTGGAGGGAGCTTTATGTTGCCTTGGTGCTCTCAGAGCTAAAGGGGACAGGAAGCCGATCTGTTTGTGGTGTCTGTATTGCATCCTGTCATTGTCCTGTATTTGTCCCATAGTGTATTTGTTTGTCACCAGTGGTGTCAAGGGTGGTTTCCTTCACTCATTGGGCTGGCGCGTCGTCATATAAGTGAAATACCCTTGAGTACGACGTTAAACCCCAATCAAACAAACAAACAAATCTATTCTTGTGAAAGTTCATCAATTGGATTGTACCCATGATTGTTATTTGCTTCTCCAGGGGGTCGAGACTTAAAGGGAACAAAAGCAAATCCTAAGGTAAATTTTCCCACTTTTTTGCCTTTTTCATTTGACATTAGAGGCCCGCAGCCGTGATTCAGTGGGTAACACATTGGCTGTTCTGTTCACAGGTTTGTCTGACAAAATCCCTCTGTCAGGCCGTCGCTATGTGAGCTGTTTTTAGACAAACAGGAACATGTAATTTTCAAAATCCCTGAAAGTAACGTGATGTGAATCATTTTATTTAGTAACAAAAGAAGTAAAAATCATTTCCAACGAATTATGACAACAGCACTGACTGTGGGAAGATAAACAAAAGCTGAAGGAAATTGTTAGAAATGCCATGTTGTTTCGTTCTTAATGTTTATTTGGTTTCGTTATTTCACTGGGGCCAAACTAAATCGCTAATAGCAGATCCGAGATAGACCTTCATCATAGTGAGATGTCATTTAATAACAGACTCTGGTTAATAGCGCTCGAGCTTAAAGAAAGAGCACCCTATTGATGCCCACACTATCGTCTTAAAAATGCAACAAATTTGAGAACAGTTTTTGATCAATGTGTTTTTGTAGAATCTCCGAACAGCTGCTCAGTCAAAAGATCAGACTCTGACACGGGGTAATCTAGCGCTTTCTCGAAATGTGGACACTGGCAACCCTGTGCGTGTGATCCGAGGTTACAAACTACGATCTCCGTTTGCCCCTGAAGAAGGTTATCGATATGACGGTAAATATGATCAACATAGACATTTCATTAACTTGAATAAAAGTTTCTTAAAGTCTGCAAGCTTTTCTGGTGAATCATTGTTTGAAACTTGACAGTATAGTTTTCCATCTCACCTGTGCTATTTAAGTATGTTTTGTATGTTATAATCATACTGGTCATTGCCACAGAAAATATGTTTTAAAATCAATGTAAGGTAAATCAAACAATCTGAAAGTCAGATTTGAAATAAGTTGTAGAAAGTCTCCAGCGTTTGTTCTTTTTGTAGTTCCAACATCTGATTACCAAATACCTTGTCCGCAGCCATGGTTAGCATGTCGGCCTACTAATTCTTCTTTTGCTCACGTCTGTCAACCATCATATGAGTGAGTCACACAATGAGGCTCAAGCAATGGCGGGGATGGTTTTTACTATGTTTCCTTTCGGTTTTCCATCGTAAGCAAGGGACAGATTGAGATGGGCAATCCGTCGTCATATAAGTGAAATACTCATGAGTAGCCCCTTGTTCAAATGCAGTGTGTACCTGATTTATACATTCTGTTTGGCTACGGTAGTTTGTTTGGAACGTAATAATGCTTGGCTGTTTACTTTACACTGAAGGGAGAGGAAGTTTTCAACATAGGAAAACACTTGACATTTTTGTGTTATTGTTCAATTACAGTTGGGATACAGCACTGTCATATAAATGAACTACCCTTGAGTACAGAGTGTCATGCTTCCTATTCCATGCTAGTGTTCCCTTGCTCCCACAAAGAGCTTCCTGTTGCCCTGATGCTCTCAGTTCAGGTGCAACAAGAAGCCGATCTGTTTTTTGATGTCTTTGTTTTGCATCATGTCTTGTCTTTCTTTGATACCAGCGGCCAGGGGTCATAGTCTTCCTATATTTCCTATATTTTCCTATAATTTTTGGAACCTCCTATATCCTCCTATATTTCCCATATCTTATAAAATTGACAATCCAATTTCGTGTGTATCTGTCGCCGTTGGTTGGTTTCAGATGTCTGATCAGTATCCCCTTTGTATCTTCCTTCTGAAGATAATTGCGATGACAGTTCAAACCTCTTAAAATGCAGCCATTATGATACAGTAGACTCCAATGTTACTGACCCTTTTTTTGTAACACCAAAAATACAATGTGCGCGTCCCTATTATTGAAATATTACAGCGTAACGATAACTGAACACCACTAGTTTACAAGCTGACGCTGTTAGATACAAATGACTGTGGTCATCTGGAGCACTCTATATACATACTATAGTTACAACACCAGGAAACAACCGTTTGATATTTTATGTAAAGGTATGTTATTTTAATGATAAAAAGTGTGTTTATATTGTTAAGCTTCTGCCAATATGTTACTCTTCTTCCACATCTGTAAACTATACAGAGAATAAACCAATATATTTATAGTGGATGAATTGCATTTTGTCTTTTATGATTTTCCTAGGTTTGACCATTGCATATCTAATTTGAAATTTGCTGAGCTCTTATTACGAAATCATGCTGCAGCTAGGTTAATGACCATGAATTAATTATGCATTAAGGAAAACAGCTCACACACAGATTGAGTATCCCTGTTCAATTTATATTAGATCGCCTAGCTGACATCCGAGTTTTATAAATATATCGAAAGTCTCCATATACGGTTATATACCATAAAAAATTTTCATTTACACCCACTCGCCATTATGTTTGACCATTTTAATACAATTTATGACCTAAAACAGCGATATGATCTTAAATTTGTAGACATTGATTTCATTATTTAAATAGCTTGATTTCACAAAGAATAAATTTTTTCTGAAATATTATTTTCATATCAGCCGGTTTGTAATAATAGAATTTAGGTTACATCAGCTGGCGAGAAAATAGAAAACTATATTTGGTATATTACAAAAACGAAAAACAACTGAATCAAAATTGCATTACATTTTAAAAACATTAAGTACTATGTCAACCACCCAATTAAACAAACAAATGGGCCCTATACAAAATATTGATTATCCGTGCTTCCTCAATTACTGGATCACAGTATTTTGAAAAAATTTGGTTTAGTCTATGTAGTCATCCCTTTATGCAGACAATTCATATGGAGTTTTTCTTATTCTCGCACAATACAGATGATAGGGATGAATTTGTGTCAGATGGCTAAAAAAATTACTGCCTTTTTCTTACTTTGGGAAAACATAAATCACACAAATTAAGACAGTTCTTACTATGGCTCTGAATCTAAATTTCATTGCCCGAAGTACATGTAGGTGAAATTCCGGGGCCCCTCTGGTCCCTCGCTGATTGGGTTAGGATAGCCAACCCTCTCCTCCCCGCCACTTATACAAGTATGTACCACATTTCTTCCTATATCTTCCTATATTTTGGGGGAAATTTTTCTATATTTCTCCTATATAAGTGAAATGCCCTTGAGTACGGCATTTAACCCCAAAAAAAACAAACAAACCTACCTTTATTTTTTATGAAAAACCTATATTTTTTCCTATATTTTTAAGTATGGGCACTTTGACCCCTGCAGTGGTGCTGTGGGTGATTTTCGTCCCCCATGGAGCTGACACACAGTTTTATGAGTGAAATAGCCATAAGCACAGCGTTAAACCCTAATCAAACAAAGAAACAAACTTAAAAAATAATATATATTTGTGTTTAAAGGTGTGTACACAGTAGAGAAGGCTTGGTATACGACAGGTCTCTCAGGTTTTGGTGTCTGGAAGTTTGCACTAAGGAGGAGCCAAGATCAACCATCACCCCCCTGGAGTTTTATTGAGGTAACCCTTTCATTCTACACTTAATCCCTAAGCTTATTTGGGGGCGATTTAAGAGGCGTGTAAAGGTGATCACTATATTATAAAGCAATGCTAATTTTTATCAGGATTACTGTTGCTGAACAATCAAATCTGCCTGTTAGAGGGAATTATATCAAATAATTAGTTTTATCCTGGACAAGGAAATGTAGATATATGTAGTTGGTTGGTTGAGAGCAAGGTCCAACACTAAGCCCATTTACTGTGACCCTCAGTTTTATTTGTATGTAATAGCTGTAAACCGTATTTATGTTAAATGATGAAATGGAGGTATATTCTCGTCAAATAGAACTAATGCAGTACATAAAATATAAAAGTATTTGGACAAATTTAGTTGAGTTATTTCCCTTTTTTTCAAATCCATTACAGAGTTACAATTAACTCATTTACTACCACAGTGCCACTAGGCTACTGCAACCGTCAATCTAATTAAAATCAGATCTTATAAATGCTCCCCGTGTTTTGTTTGTCGCTATATTGAGATCTAAGGCAATCAGTCTACTAATACTATTCAATTAGGTCAAGCTTACTGGGGTTCACAAAAGGTCACAGTTTCAGTT
This sequence comes from Mopalia vespertina, assembly GCA_030265115.1. Lineage (NCBI taxonomy): Eukaryota > Metazoa > Mollusca > Polyplacophora > Chitonida > Mopaliidae > Mopalia > Mopalia vespertina. Next base: position 10,599 of record JAQQZZ010000428.1, read on the forward strand.
GTCCAATACAAACACAGATAATTAATTAATTAGATTGCTGCAGCCTTCTTGCTGGGCTCATCCCCAGCAGGAACTTGGACAAGCTCCAGTTTATGAAGAGAATGCACCCTGACCAAAATTAGCTGTCTTAACAGTCGGTCAAAATGTTTTTATAGAAAGAAAAAGAAATTGAATTGCAAAAAAGGTTGAATTGTGACAGCCCTACCACTTAGTATTTCAAATGGTGGACTGCAAGTTCTTCTTCGCTGTCATCAATCATCAAAATAAGATACACTTATTTCAATATGCTGAAAATTATTTTGATTACAATTCCCTTTATTATAACCTTACCAAACTTCAGATTAAAGGATAAGGTGTTAAGATTATACACATGAATAGAAGCATGTGTTACTTTCTGCTTGCTGCCTGTGGTAACTGTCTTATCTATAATTTATCTCAACTATCGAGTCTGAGTCTTCAGCATACACTTTCATTAACCATTTACAGGATATTCTGTTGGTACTTTTTCCATTGAAAATCTTTTTTGCACAAAATGAAAAATCAGTTGACAAATTTCTTACTTTACATTATTTTACAGTATTGCTCTGCATTACAGATGGAATCCAGGAATTATTAACTGTATTTAAAGTTAGCATTGTTAAGACGATAACTTCGTAAATTAAGTATGATAGTGTGAGTGACAATGATAAGTTTAAAAGTTGAGTAAAACAAAATGCAATACTGCTGCACTATTTAAATTCACACAGTGCAAATTAGCGGATTTGAGTTGATGCGTCATAAGAAAATACACTAAGCCATAGCAACATTCAACATTCAACATTCACCTCACAGTATTTTATTGCTTATACGCAGTCATGACTACATGCATTACAGCATTAATATCTAAACAAGTGAAATATATACAGTAATATAAATGACAATTTAGAACCCTTTTGTCTTTGGATGCAACAGTGATGAGGAATTCATTACAGTTTAAATTTAATTGTGTTTATGTAAGATAAATTTGACATTTAACAAATCTGACTTGTTTATTACAGTCTGGAGAGGATGCAACGTCACCAAACAAAAGTGAACCACAGAAACTAACAGAAGAAACAAATTTGTTTAAAGTAAAGACAGAGAAATCCAAAATTGAGGATGCTTCTTCCACGTATTCTGAACCTTTGAGTGATGAAACCATCCCAGAGAATCTTAATGGAAAAACAAAACATGAACTTAGTTCTGCAACCAATTTCATGAAACAAGAAATGGATGTTTCAATTGAATCAGTCGATAGGACCGCTCATCAACGAGAACCAACCTCTTCTGATAGTCACACAAAAAAAGCAGTAGATGAAACTATCGATGAGCCCGAACCAACATCTTCTAATAGTCACACAAAAGAAGCAGTAGATGAAACTATCGATGAGCCCGAACCAACATCTTCTAATAGTCACACAAAAGAAGCAGTAGATGAAACT
>JAQQZZ010000439.1:0-12057 GCA_030265115.1 Mopalia vespertina
AACACGAAGACACCCACTCCCCCCCCCCCCCCCCCCCTTCTCCCCCAACCACCGGCTGGTTATTTTGCACATCAATACATACATCTCTCGGTTGGCAATTTAACAGAAACCTGATGCTGATTGTGGCTTTTCTGCATGCAGTAAGTTATAGCGCTATAGTTATAAATTTACAAAAAGAAAAGGTTCATCTTCACTTACCTTTAGATTATTTTTCTTGACTGTAAATGTCCGTACCTCGTTATCACACTAAAATAGCTCTTTATAGACAGGTTATAGACACTGTTATCATGTGACTCACATCAGGAAGAAAATTTCAACTACTTATACTAAAATCGTTCGAGTTGTAGATTACTTGTTCCTTAAATCTCTATGGTGAGTGACGAACTACTTTTCTTAATTTATCAATCGATTATAGACAATACCATGTCGTATAAAACACACCGTTCTCAATTTTTAAATCACATTAAATTACATATTTTGTTTTTTCAATGCTAGTTGTATGTTTAGTACAAAATATAGCGGTCCGGTTAAGGCAGAGTTTCTAGTTTTAGATAGACTGAAGACTACGTAAAGGTGCTCGATTTTAGCACGTGGATGGACTCCACTTTTATCTGTAAACGAATAAAGTGTACCATATTTTATCTCGTGACCGTGCACATCTCTGCTCGTGCAGAGTAGCATTACGTAAACCAGATAATAGAAAACTATAGAAACACGTTGTATGGCTTAGTCAGTCTGATTTCATAATGTACGGGAACAGCTATATGTGTCAAGCTTTATCTACATTTTGAAACGATTGAAAAACAGTTGACTTTTCAGCTAGACTGTAAACTGTAGAGGTAACATGGCGGCGGTTTTAATCACTTGAAAGTTCAAATGTGTGCTGGTGCAGACTATCAACGTGGCCAGGGAAAGCTTCTTTTGACTGATCGACAGGCGACAGCACTGTAGCTGACCACTGGCTGATTGTTTACGTGTGACGTCAACATGTACAGCATTTGTATTGCCAAGGAGTAAAAGGATAAAACGATTTTTTTCCCCTAAAAGACTAATCTACCGTATAATATTTACTGCTGTTTTGTTAAGCAAAATCCTGACTTTTACTCAAAGATGAAATGGTGTGGTACACATAAGCTAACTGATCACAAATTAACAGGTATCCTTTCACCACATTGCAAAAAATGGCTCTCTCACGCCAAACAGGGATGGCCGATCGACGGTTCAGCGGCACAGTTTTGCCCAAAGTGCGGCCATTTACATTTTATCCTAAATAGGAAAAGATCAATTGATTCAAATTCTGAAAAAAATATACACCGAATAAACAGGATGATACTGTTTTGTAGAATTTCAAATATACATAGGCCTGCCACTTGAACGAAGACTGAGCACTGAGTGATACATGTACATGACGTACGAAGTCCACTGGCGGTTCATCGCCGTCACGGTACAAATGCGAAGGGCAATTGCAGGGAACTGCCCAATTAAAGTTTAATTTTAGTGAAAAACAGCGAAATGAATATATAGATATAGTCAAACAATTCAGAGGGTTAGTGAAAAGATATATATTTGGCCTGGGTTGCAATGTACATGTATAGCTTTGTAGCCTATCATGCTACTTTTGATAGTTGATAGGGTCATGGGTAGAATCATAGTACCAGTAATTTTTAAAATTGTTAGTCTCTTCCAAGGCCAGGTTCGGATATACATGTATGTTCTGAAACTATCACTACAAGAAGATTAATCACATTATAATTGCATGGGTCTATGTTACTGGTCGCCCAGTATGAGGCAGAGTATCATAGTAGTACGTGTTTATCCTCATACTTACAAAGTATTTTACTAAAATAATGCCTTGGGTTGGGAGAGAGTTTCGATCATGTTGCCCCTGGGTACTTTGGATAAGGGCAGTTTGTTGAGAGAGTAGCAATACCGTCTTCATCTACCATTGGAAGAAGATTAACTTTCTATCAGTATCAAAACATCTTACATTTTGTGTTTGTGACAGTGTAAATTATTTAGTTGGGATGCACTGCCATCATATAAGTGAAGTACCCTGGAGCACAGCGTAAAGCACCAAACAATGAATCAATCCTGCTGCCCTGGTACTCTCAGAGCTTAGGGGCAACATGAAGCTGATCTGTTTGTATTACGTTGTGGGATTGTCCTGTTTTTTTCCAGTGTTGTCTTTGTTTGTTGCTATTGGGTTTTAGGGTGTTTTCCTTCACCCAGTGAGTTGGCATGTCATCATGAGTGAAATGACCTTAAGTACGACGTTAAACCCAGAACAAACACTAAAATCCCCAGTATTTGGTAAATGAACAAATGATACGATAGAATTTTTCATCAGTTAAACACTGATCTATCGCATCTGTTATTTTGGTATACCCCTACTGGATGATATTAATGTGCCAATCAAATGCAAAATGAGACCTGTTTTCAGCAGTTTATGTTAACAGTAACAGGTTGTTTGAGAGTAGAATTTGCTCCTGTTGAAATGGATAACATTAGTAGAATATAGCAACATGATTATTGCAAGAAGTACATTTCTCAGACCATTCAACAAAACTTCTTACAAAGGTACTATCATCCATAATCACTTTCATTTCACACAAATTAAGACAAAGATTTTACTTAAACTGACCAAGGACCATGGAAAACTTGGAAGAAAGAATAAAAACATTTTAGTGGATTATTACATTAAGGCTATCTCAGATATTACATTTGCTGAACTGCATAAATTGGCAGACTTTAAACACATTTAACAAATTTCAAAATTGGTTGTTCCACTATTCATGATTGACTCAAGACAAAGAAAAACTACAAGGCAAATTTAACATCTTAAAAGAAATTCCCTTCAAGGGGGGATAACTACGGTATCTTTGTATTTAAAGTTCAAAATGTACATTTGTTTTATAATACTTCATGGGTTACATATGTAGGAACTACCAATGCAACTTCCTAAAATATTATAACAGAGTTGCAAAACTAAAATATATTCTATCCCCAGATAACAGTTTAAGAGACAGACTCATACAGTACAAACATTTTATTGAATCGCTTTATACAAGAAGTATACAGCGATTCAATCAAATGTATTACATGTAATGAATGACAAATATCAACCAAATCTGTTCAGTTGAAATGACATGCAGACAATTTTCAAAATACAAAACAATACTCAAACGATGTCTGAAGTCAGACAAGAGACAATAAACAAACAGTGTGAATCATTCAGTGATGAGGGCGTCAATATAGATTTCTTTTTCACATATTATTTTCATGTTCATTGTTGGTTATTTTAATAATAAATCATTGTCTAAACAGACAATGTATTGGATAGTTGTCATTCAACAGGAGCCTGTGTATTTTGAGGAATATCACAACTCCATTCATTTAAACATCGTATTGATTGTTTGATTTGGGTTTAACATCGTACTTAAGGTTATTTCACTTGCATGTATATAACGACCAATTGTCCACTTCACACTGTTCCTTGCCTAATTAGGGTGGAAAATCAGGAGTAAACCTTGTAAAAAAACACCCCTGCGATTGCCGGTGCCACATTCTGTGACTCACTCATATACCAAATCGTATTGGATGCAGGAGACCTATCCCGGTAATAATTAGGTCATGACCCTTTAGTGCCGTCCTGGGTGATCACATGGTATTTTTAATAGAAGCAGTCATTTTGACCGCTTGCATTCACCAATCAGCCACAGCTAATGTATTGCAATATTATAATTAATGGCTCTGCCGTAGAATAATCAAGAATTACCTACACGGGAGTAATCTACCAATTCAACTACAAGTTAAGACAATGGGCTAAAAGAACGTATAGCTACATCTGTATACTTACAGCACAACTGTTAGCAGACGTTGACGTTTGATTTGGTTCAAAATGATTTTGACCAGAACCCAATTTTATATCGTGACATTCTAAAGTAAAAAGGTACCGAGTTCCCACGATAAGAGATTTCAATCACATTGAGTGATTGAGTTTTTTTTTCAATTCGCTTTGATCTTTGTCTGATCGCCACAACGGGGTAAGTGTGGCAAGGCTTATGACAGAAATACGTGGAGACATCAGACTTGCCTGGAGAAGATGATTGATCAGAGAACCTGTAAATATCTGGGTCTTCATTACAAAGTTAAGTTGCATAATACCATCCCCATGAATCTAATAGATGTATCGCAGCTTTTCTCTTATTTAGTAAAGTTGTCAAATTGGTGTTATTGGTGTTTAGAAAGAAAGAAGCCTCCAAGCTTTTTATTTCATTGGTAATTAATGTGTATGATGTTACAACTTTTGGTCGGAGTTTTAAATCTAAACTATTAATTTTTGTTTTGTAAAAGTTGCGTAAACCAGCATCAGTCGCAGCATGCATCTTCACTCTGTATTTGTCCAGTGATAGGACGTCCTGGTCTGCTGTACCAATAATAAGTAATTTTCCAGTTCTGGTTTTCGCTTGAGAAGATGCTACAAATAAAGAGAATTGTATCGAAAATTAGAAATATTTATTTCCATACAGAGATTAAAATATGAATCTAGAATATGAGATGATCCACCGTTTTACATGATTCCATCACGTTTCAATGAGTTTTGCATTACCCGGTTTAGGTGTTTTAGATTTTTGTTCCTGTTGTAGGCTATTAAACAAGTGTTTGTGATTGAAAAATATATATTTTAAGTACATATTTTCATATACCTGTGTACTGTGAAAAACAAACTGGGCACTAGGGTGTACAAATTAGAATATGAAATTAATTTTCTTCCTTAAGACTCTCCACCTGGTTTGATAAGCTATGATAAGCATGTTTACTTTTGTTTCCAATGGAAATGCAGTATTTGGTATGTAAACGTCCGTAGCTTGCATCCAGTCTTATTATATAGTATGTCGAATCTGATGTTTTCATACAGATACTGATTTTACATATACCCCTACAATATAACTGGACATATTCTATTTATTTATATTTATTTATTTTATTTACTTCAATCACACAGACCCGAAAGAGTCCACTTAAGGACAGATAACAGCATAAAATACATTTTAGACAATAAATAAATATACATGCATACATAGAAATATTTTTGAATATAAATATATCATACACAATAATAAATCAATTTTTAAAGAATAAAAATGTTGACAAGAGATCAAGGCGATCTAAAAATTTAGAAAGACATTTTCCTAAGTTTAGCCTTAAAACTTGTGTAGTGTCAAAAATGTCTCAAGAGCTATCATGGCTACAAATATCAGTGTATAATTGTTGTGCAGAATGTAGGAAACTGCGTTTCCTCACATTTATCGTTGAAGGATGAAGTTTAAAAAATTGAGGAGCCCTTAAAATGCGTACTGGCGCATGGAATGCTATTTCCCCTGTGAGCTGCGAGCAGTTTATTTCTCCGTGTATAATCTTACATAATGTTAAACGTTTTAAATATTTTCGCCTATTTTCTAACGGTGTAATTTTAAAATGTGATAATAGATCCTCGTAACTCAGAGTATTTTGTACATTCCGAAGATCCCCATCTTTGGTACAGAGTAAATGAACGAAATTTGTTTGTACTTTTTCTAACTTAGGAATACAAGTTTTCTGCAAGGGCGACCAACATACATACTTAACAAATGTTTTTGTATGTGTTTTTTTTTTTATAAAATCAAAGAGCTGGAACTACTGGAGATGATTGTTGGATTAATTGCTATATATAAGTGATTTAATTTATTCAGGTAAGAACTTAGTTATCAGTACAATTTAAAAATAAAATAACTCACCAGACAAAATGGATGGATTGAGTGACGGGATAATTTTGTCTGAAACCAAAAATAGCAATGTTAACAAAGCACTCATGGACTCAATAAAATCATCAGAATGCGCACCTAGTGTATTATATAAAGAAGTGTAGGATAATATAAGTTTCAAACGATTTTAACCTTATAAACGTTAAACATGAAAATGAAGTGCACATGTTTATAATAAACCTACAAGCTGAACTTTGAATTAGATAGACTACATGGATTGATTTATTGATTGGTGTTATACACCGTGCTTAAGGGGATTTCACTTACATGTATATCATGGCGGTGTATTCCAACAATAATTGACACTACCATAACATAAAATGTGAGGTGTTTTGATGCTGTTGGAAGGTTAATTGTCCACCAGTGCTAAATAAAGACAGAATTGCTACTATTCAAACAAGCTGCCCTTAGCCAGAGGACGTAGAGAATACAGTATTTTAACATAAATACCTGGACTGGTAGGTGGATCACAAGTTTGCAAAGGAGTTTAATACACAACTAGGGGTTAAATACCTGGAATTATAGTTTTCGCAGTTGATAAACTGGTACAAGGACCTCGCATTTCTGATTGGTCATCATTGTCTGTGAACAAAATAAATGGCTTTGTTTTAATGCTTGTATTCACATAAATTTAAATTGTTATGGTAATAAAATAGATTTTGTTATGGTAATGTAATTTAAAAATATCATAAAGTCACAAATTACGAATTTTTAAAAAATTGAAACAAAATATTCACAAAGTTATAAGTTTTTAAGTTGATAAGAAGCCAGATGCCGATTTATGTAAGAGAATATAATAGACAACTAGGGGATAAATACCTGGACTTATAGTTTCCGCAGTTGAGAAACTGGTACAAGGACGTTGCGTTTCTGGCTGGTCATCATTGTATTTGAACAAAATGAATGGCTCTGTTTTGATGCCTATTGTTTTCCCATACATTTAACTTGTTGTGGTATTAAAATAGATATTCTTATGTAAATGTAATAAAAAAAAGAACAATTGAGTAATATACTACAAATCTTTTAGGCTTTAAAAACAGACAAACCTATGTTGGGTTTAGATAGGTGCCAGACTTATATGACAAGCGACAGCCTTATTACTGAAAGAAACCAACTTCCTTGTTAATCCGATTACCACTCCACAGGTTCAACCAACTGATTCTTTGTCTAAGAATACTTCAAATCCACACCACAAACGCGGTAAAATGGGATATACTTTTAAATGATTCGGTTGAAAGTATGCATATGATACGGTACTTAACAGAATGCTGCTTACATGATTGTTTGATTGATTGGGGAAAAACATCATACTCAAGGTTATTTACGGTATACCTGATAAATATGATGGATAGTCCTACACTTTTTGACTTAAATATAATTGAAAAGAAGCAGGAAACCATGTAACGGTAAACTCACAAGTACTGGGCCTTCTAGAGACATGAACCTCTATCATATGTCAGAGGTTGACTAGAGACATCAACCTTGTCCGCCAGTGTCAGGTGTCCGTAGTTGATCTAAGGAACATTATCGACTAAACTATGGTCCAATGCAACTTACAAGAAATACAATTACTCAGTCTTTTATGTAAAATTATTATAAAAAGTTACATGTTTATGGTGTTTTTTGCCATTATGCACACCTCACAATGCGTTCACAATGTATGTAAAATTCTGCCATATACTGTACTGTACATGTAACATACCATGAGAAGTTACATCTTGTTGTGCTGGTGATCCCTGGTCCACCTCTATTTTGTCATCATTGGTATCAGATGTATCCTGTATGATAAAGGCAAAATGAATATTAAGTTCATGTCTGGTCAGAAACAGTTGGGGGAAATTCTCTTTATAATATCATGTATGAATTAGTTAATTTAGGTAATATGATGCTTACACAAATATAACGTAATGAAAGCTAGATTAATATATAAAGAGAAAGAAGATTTTGCGTGGGTCCACCCTGATTTTAACTTTCATAGGTATCTGTACAGCAATGCAGGCACTCTGAACAACTCAGTTACAGAGGCTCATGATAGAACATCCATATATAGTTAGAAGATGTGTACCTACATAAGTTACTCGCTAAAATAGTACCTGAGAATATAGAATTCTGATTTCCTTTAAATCTCCATACTTGTCATACAATCGAAGTTTATGTAAGGGCAATTCAATGTCATTAGACTCTAAAACTGTTTTCCAGCATTCACTTATTCTAGCCTGTTCATTCGACATGTCCGTGTTCCTGAAGTGTTGAAGAGCCGGTCTTATGTGATGAGAGGATGAAGAATCATGAAATTCTATGTCTCCATCTTCAGTTCTTTCCCACCATACATCACGTCCTTCAATCAAATAGTCTGCTATCCTTTCAAAATGAGCTTGTACAGAGGATGGAAACTTTTCCAACCAACAACTTGGAAAAATTGACCCAGCTACACATACAAACGAAGTATCTTCACGATCTTTGACAGACCAGGGCTTATGTTTCCTTTCTGCCTGCAGCCTGAGGAGGAGATTTGGAACAATATGTTGAGCATGGTGGTTGCTGGTCCTCTTACTAATATTCTTAGCAGAGTTAAATAAAGCTTCCTGTGCCTCAGCATTAATTAAAACGGGGGAAATTATTCTGTAAGTTAAAGGGGCATGTATGACTAATGCATGGCAATATAAACCTTATAACTTTCTCGACGTCATAGCCTTGGGTTGACCAATCACTTGTTTCAGTAGCATGAAATGAATAAACGACTGATTGTAATAGCGCAAAACTAAAGTAGGTGTTCTCTGAGAGGGTGCTAAGTACAACATCTGTGTGATCTCAAACAAACTTTGAAACAGGTTTACAACAATTTCCTCTACTCCTGCCTTGATTAAATATGCTGGTAAAATGACAAGGGCTTGTCTGTAATCACTGGCACGGAGTAATTCCCTGTCCTGAAAAGTTTCCTTACAAAATTTATCCAAAATACTGGCAAGTGTGCCATATGATTTGGACTTCAGCTCCTCTACCAAATTAGCTATGTGGCCTTTACAGGCATGAAGTGGCTCGACAGGCAATACTTCTAAATGTTCTATATTCAGAGTAGTTAAAGATTTTAGGGGTGATGGTAGTAATAGAATGGGTACACATTCGACTCCCCGACAACATTCTTTAAGGTGGCGCGCTAAATCTTCAACTTTACCAGACGTTTCTAGATTACGGTCTGTCAATTCCTCGATCAACTGTTTGTTTTTTCATCTTCCTTACAGGGTTATTCTGTCCAGGGTGTTGTCCGTGCCTTCCGGTGACAGCGGTTTTTGGGTTTTTGGTGTGCGCAATGGCTGATAAGCACATTGTACAAAATAAGAACAGGACACAGGGCAACCCACACAACAGAATTCCCCACCTTGACTAATGCCAGCCTCAAATTGCAAGCTTGGTTTGTCCCCATGATGAAACCTAATTACGTCTTTTATTGTCCTACCTTTCTGAGAAATTAAAGGTAGATTCACTTGTGGTAGGTCTTCTTCTTTTGTTGAAATAAAGAGCAGCTGATCATCCGTGGAACTTGGAACACTTTCAAAGATTATATATGAATGGTTGTTGGACAACACTTAATATATCTAGATCGACACCATTTGGATGTTTATATTCTTTATTTGTAAATAAGTACTGTTCGTCATACACGCGAGATTTTCAACTGAGCTATGGTATGCCAGATTTTAAGATGACTTTCATGCTCACACAGTGACACTTGCTATTCCGAGGTCATCTTCCTCCTTCAACATTCTCTGTCTTATGGATATTAATGGTATTTTTCTTGATTTGACCTCTGAGCTAACTGAAATCAGCTCTCCATCTGGCATTAATTTAATTCTATCAACAGTCTTGGATACACATGGCACACCAAAATCCTATTCCCCTTCCTGTGCAATTGTAGCTTTTACGTTTTTTTTAGTTAAATGCATTGGCATGGTTATTTTCTCTCCAATTACCCTTCTCCTACATCGTCTTCTTGTATTATGATTACACAATAAAGAATTCTGGAGGCGTTTTATGTCATAACTCTTCAGTTTTTCCTTAACAACTTGGCCTGCATTTCTATTTTTCAGGCCATGCCTTCTACCTAATTCTTCCCAGTTAACTGGACAACCGTCCTGCAGTTTATCCAGTTCACAAATTAGGAGTCCCAAATCGATACGGACTTCAGAAGGGCTGTGATTTTTAACCTTAACAGGCCTTAATATGTGCTCCAGTGTTTCATTACGACATTTTTTTGATAGCCATTAAGTGACTCTTTTTTCAAAAGGTCTCTTGACATCAGTTGTAGCATACACATTTTGTATAGATTCTTTAACTCCACTTCTAATCGAAGTCAAATGTTTTTGCTTTTCTGTTTTTGTTAGCTTTCTTGCACATTACATGTCCGAATTGCTGTCCCGTTATATTATTAAACACTGAATTGACACTTTACTGTACACTTTCGTACAAAGCTCAACAGATTCTTTGTCAGATGTGCAAACAGTATCCTTGATTGTTTTACAAGCCTGATTTGAAATAGTTTTTATTTTAAGAAGAGGATTTGAAACTGAAGGAAGAATGATGGATGGAAAAATATTCGGCCCAACAACCTTTACAGTCAATAAGACTATGTATTTCTTTTTTACTAGTTGATAATTGTAACCATGACTCAGTTGAAAATGTTCTCAAATACAAATCTTTGTCCCAGTTTGGATGACGAAAATATTTAATTACTTTGGAAACATTCTGATTGAATTTCAAAAAAGCTATAGACGTTTGTCTGTAAATGTCAATGTATTCCTCAAAGCCTTTGGTTAATCCATCCTGGTCAATATGTCCATTTCCTTTTGCATGCAAAGCTGTCAACTTGAATAAAGCACAGCGTGCAAAGCTACACTGCACATATACCATAATTGAATTTCTGAAACATATTCAGTCCTACCACACAGGGATCAGTCACTGACTTATAAAAAAAGAACATCATGATCAATGTCGTCTGCACATCAAATCTCCCGCTTATAAATCTCTAAAAAAAAGTGAAGATTTGACCTTCACCTGGACATTGAATTTGAACTGACAATCTAACATGTTGTTGATCAAGATACCAATGTTCTAAAATTGATGAAACACTGTGTCAGTGCATGTCAATATCAAAATAATCGTCTTTCATCTGCAAGTAAACAATTTAAAAACATCTGATAGATGAAATATTCCATTTTGTAGATCAAAAAGCCCCCCAAAATCGTCAGACTGCGCTGTACCATAGACATGGCCGAACTGTATGGTAATGCATGCCAACTCGTAATAAGAAAGGGAGACTTGCAAAAAAATTAGTAAAAGGACTAAATTTAGAGAACGCCTTAACACGAAATTCGTTTACACTACATTTTAGTTGAATACTTTTTCTATTTTTCCCCCAGGAGTGTTTAGGAAAAAAATACAAAATTAAACATTTTGACTGAAAAGATTGACACTGATTTTATAATATTTGTTTAAAAGTTTTAATAAAAATTATTATTAAAAAAACAATAACGTTAATCCCTGGACACTTCTCCAATTTTAAAGAGTATCTTCTAAAATATAATTATGTTATTCTAGTATTCCAATCTTCTGCATGTTGACCACAAACATTCAGCTGTGTGATATTGGACATTCGAGACATATTCGGAAGACTGTGTGGTCAGTTACTACTGAGGTAGTATTGAACACATTACAATGGACACTTTTATTGTGAAGTAGCTTCTGTCTCTTTTCTGAAGAATGTGTGGTTAGTTACTACTGAGGTAGTATTGTACACATTACAACGGACTGTTTTCTTGTGAGGTAGCTTCTCTGTCTCTATTCTGAAGACTAGGTGGTCAATTACTACTGAGGTAGTATTGTACACATTGCAACGGACACTTTTATTGTGAGGTAGCTTCTCTGTCTCTTTTTTGAAGACTAGGTGGTCAGTTACAACTGAGGTAGTATTGTACACATTGCAAAGGACACTTTTATTGTGAGGTAGCTTCTCTCTCTCTTTTCTGAAGACTGTGTGGTCAGTTATACTTATGTGGTGGTATTGTACACATTGCAATGGACACTTTTATTGTGAGGTAGCTTTTCTCTCTCTTTTCTGAAGATTGTGTGGTCAGTTACTACTGAGGTAGTATTGTACACATTGCAATGGACACTATATTGTCAGGTAGCTTCTCTCTCTCTTTTCTGAAGACTGTGTGGTCAGTTACTACTGAGGTAGTATTGTACACATTGCAATGGA
>JAQQZZ010000450.1:0-12057 GCA_030265115.1 Mopalia vespertina
TTTCCTTCACCCATTGGACTGGCTCGTCGTCATATAAGTGAAATACCCTTGAGTACAACATAAAACCCCAATCAAACTTTCTTTTGAACTCCTTGAAGACTCAACCAATTATGGTTTTGGAAACTTTCTCTATTTTGTAACCACTTTTACCAAGTGTTAAGGTATTGGGCTCATAAACAATTTTTTTTTAAATTTTAATTTGACATTTTTTTTTTTCAGACTGCTTCCACAACAATCAATGTGATTGTTACGGATATCAACGACAACAACCCACTGTTTGCCAACTCTCCATATGTGTTCAACGTTGTTGAAGGCATCTCAAACACTTTCGTTGGAAATGTTTCTGTAAGTACTTTAATAATTGTACACAAATACAATTAATGCTTTTTAAGGTACTAAGAAAGTTTACTGCATCATGATAACATATGAACATTGTCCCCATAACCTTGTGTATACTGGCTGACTTTGATGTTGATTTATTGATATTCTACCCACAATGCCAAATCTTCACAATTAATGTTTATCATTTACAGGCCACAGACATTGACGAGGCGCAAACTTCTCGCTCCACTGTTCGATACTTTATGGGAACCTCAACAAACACGTAAGTTACTTCCCATTTCTGGTTTCCTTCACCCATTGGACACGCACGCGGTCATGTGAGTAAAAGTACGGCGTTAAACCACCAAGGTCTATAGAATCAATGTTCAAGATCTGAACACCAATCAATCCTACAAATAACCAAATTAAATCTCCTCCTCCCTGTTTCTTAGGTTCCGAATCGATCAAAACACTGGATCAATATTCACTCAGGGTGCCCTGGATTATGAGTCTGTGAAGAACTATGAGCTGACAGTGGAGGCTAGAGACCTAGCTACGGACTCCCGTACTTCCACAGCTAAGGTTACAGTCAATGTAGTAGATGTGCCAGACTACGTACCCCGCTTTTTGCCAGTTGTTTACACGGCTACAGTTCCAGAAAACCAGGACAATTTTCTCGTCACCACAGTGACTGTAAGTAATTATTCCTTAATATTTAGAAAATTATATTTTGTACAGCCATCTAGTGGAATCTAGGCTTTTTGTTGTGATTGTGACCTTGTTTTTTTTTTTTTGTTTTTTTTTTTTAGGCGGTTGATCAGGACACACAACCAGCAGTTAACTACCAATTTGTAGCTGGATCACCTTCAGAATTCAGTATTTCTCCTGATGGAATGATTAGAACCAACACTCCCCTGGATTACGAGACTCGTACCACATACACTCTGTTTGTAACCACGTCCGATGGCCAGTTATCCACGAACATTGCTTCAGCCACAGCTACTGTGTCTGTACTAGTACAGGTCCGTAACATAATTAATAACCAATGGTATTTCTAATATCCTTAAATGATGCGGCTTCAAGGCATGCTAAATAACTCCTTATCCAAATATTTTTGCAATAATTATTTAAACGGAGAATCCTTTGTCATTACACTATTGTATTTTACTTAACTAATGTTGAAAAAGGTTTACTTTTGAAAGTCTCCTTTACTGTGCAGTGTGCCATTCTGGCAATGAAGGTGTAAATGTTATGTTTTACCTGGATTTTTATTTTGTAAATTTTTTTTTTTAACTCCAATCCTATTTTCTCCGTGTATAGGACCGCAATGACTTTACCCCCCAGTTGACCGTTCAGCCATCGGCTATTGTAACGAGGAAAGAAGATACCCTTGTTGGTGATGAATTGAGTGTGATCACGGCCACTGACCAAGACCCCATCGTAAGTCCACAGTTCCCACCGGAATTCCCGTAACTGCATTCAGCTCACTACATCAGTAGTAATACTGCTTTAACTTTTTTTTTTTTTTTTTTTTTTTTTAGGAACACCAATCCCTCCTTTTCGGAAGACTGTCTCTTTATATTAAAGTTGAAATTTGTTTCAAAATATTCTAATTTACAGAATCCTCATTGGTCAGGAGTGTAATTTCCTCGCATTCTGGCTAAGGGCAGTTTGTTTGAAGAGTAGCAATACTGTCTTAGCACTGGAGGAAAATTTAACTTAACAACATTATTGAAATGCATTACATCTTGGTTATGCTGGTGTCCATTTTTGTTGGAATACACCGCCATTGTATAAGTGAAATACCCTCAATTAATGGCATAAATCAATCAATTATAACTTCATCGCTCATCCATTGGGTGATTGTAAAGATTGTGCATTCATTGTCTAATTTTTGTTTTTCACAGCTTCATTTAGGACTAATTTTATCTCCGACTTTAATAAAAAACGTATGCTAAAATGTAGCAAATTTCTATAGATCTTGTAAACTTGGCACTTGTAGGGAAGTGATAACAGTCGAGTAAGATTCAGTATCACGGTTACTCCGACCACTGGGAGTAACCTCTTCTTCATCAATCCGGAGAGTGGACAACTCTTGCTCAGTGCTCCCTTCTCATCCGATATTACCAGACCAAACCAATATGATGTAAGTACAGGATAAACAAAAAGTAACTATCCAGTAATAACTTTGTATAAGCTTTTTTTTTAAATACCTAATCTAAATGGAACTCTATGAATCTGTTTTGTGAATAAGCAAATTTTAACAAACCTGAGTTTTAGAAGATTATTAACGTTATGAATTTTCTTTATTGGCAGATCCTTGTGGAAGGTCGTGACCTTGGTGTGCCTCCCCGGTCCGGCACTGCAACTATAACGGTTAACGTACAGAGAAATCGCTTTGCGCCAGTCTTTTCCCCACCTACCTTCACTAGAACCATTGATCGCACACTTTCCCTGAACAGTGTCGTCACAACAGTTACGGCGTATGACAATGATACTGTGGTAAGTTTCTCCTTCATGTCCTTCACTTACAAACTGCCCACTTGTCATGCTGCAATGTTCATCTTAAACATCAAGGGGTTTTTGTTTTTGTTTCCCACTTAAAAAAAAATCTTGTGCCTATTATTTATATTTTCAGTCTCCTTACAATGACTTGACATATTCCATGAACCGAGTTGGGAATGGACCTGAATTTTTCCAAATGAATGCAGGAGGGGTTATCACCGTGGCAACCAATATAGCTTTTGATAGCGACCTTGTCTACTTGGTAAGCAGGATTTGTTTTCTCATTTCTAGAAAACACCAGTTGATCACTTTTGTATTTAAGCACCAAACAGTAGACAAATTTTTCTTTTCTGAGAATTATTTCCACAATTTTGAATTGTTTAACACTGAAAGTGATATGTTCCAATTCTGTTTTTCAGTGTGAGGTGGTTGTAAGAGATGGTGGTGGTTTGACAGACACAGCCACTGCCACAATAACAGTCAACAGAAATCTATTCCCACCCCAGCTATTACAATCCGTTTATAATGTTACAATTCTTGAGAATCAGGCTTTGGACACCCAGATTGTCCAAATTGACACGAGGGATTCTGATGTAATGGTATGTACACCTCCTTACAGTCTACAGTCATTGAATGCAGAAGAAACCATTTCATGTTTTTCTAATACAATTTTTATTTTAACGGTTCTTTTCATATCTGGACATTAAACTTCAATGTTTTTCTCCCCATTTCAGGCTCCCCATAACACAGTAACCTACACTATAACCTCAGATGCCCTAGCGCAGCAGTACTTCACAGTCGCTAATACTGGCAGGTTGACTCTCAAGAGGTCCCCAACTTTAGCTCCAAATGTTGCCTTTTTCCAGGTAGGTGAAATACTCTTTGAATGTTTGCCACAAAACTAGATAATGTAAGCTATATAGGGTTTTGAAAATAGGGGGACTGCTGTTGGACATGTTGGCATTGGTTCGCTTGTTTACCTACTGATCCTCCGATGTACCATTGATGAGCTGTAGTCTGTGTTCATAATCTGGTTGAGTTGAACCCCAAACAAGCCAAATGGACGCTTTATGCTGAAGTCAAATCTGACTGGATGTAATTCTAGTCAGTGTTGGATATATGTGATCAATATAGTTTCTTTCACTATATGTATGGTTTTGATTTTATCCTTACTCTGCTGGGATATACTGTAATACTGGTGGGGCCGTGGTAGCCAGTGAGCTTACTCATCCTACTTCGATGTACCGTTTACGGGATCTAGTCCTTCTATCGACCATCCGGTATGTGAGGGGAGTCACACGATGTGGCTCCAGCAATCACAGGGTTGGTTTTTACATTTCCTCCCATTTTTCCACCGTAATAAGGCCTGGAACCATGTGAAGTGGACAATCCGTAGTCCTATAAATGAAATACCCTTGTACGACATTTAACCCCAAACAAATCTAATACGGCTTTACCTTGTTTTGTAGATGAGTGTCCGTGTAACTGATAATGGTTTACCAACACCGCTCTCTGCAGCCAATCAGATAACGGTTTATGTATACGTCACCAGGAATGACGAACCACCCATTTTCTTCAGTCAGTTGTATACACAAACTATTGATGAAACCGTTCCAACTCGGTCTAATGTTATCCAGGTCTCTGCATCCGATAGTGACAAGAACGTAAGTTTTGGCAAGAATTTTTTTCTTGTATTTTAATTGGTTTAAATCTCTACTTGATGTTCAAATTATTATCTTTTACTAATTGTCGGTTTCTATTTGTAGCCTAACTTCAATCAGGTGACGTATCGAGCAATCGGAGACGATAATGCTGTCGATTTCTTTGATGTTCTTGCCAATGGACAAGTTGTGACGAAAGCTGATCTCACCACTGACCCAGGAATAACCTATACAGTAAGCTCGCTCTTTTTCCGGTTTGGTCCATTCAGAGCTTAGGGCTAACATGAAGCCGATCAGTGAGGTCTGTTTTGCACCTGACATTTGTCTTGTTTTTGTTTATTGCCATTGGTGTCGAGTGTTTTTTACCTCACCGATCTGGCTGGCACGCAGCCATAAGGTTGAAATAACCTTAACTACGATGCTAAACCCCAATCAAACAGTCTTAATGTTAACCATCTAAAAATCATTAATTTAAAAGTATTGTCCAACATATACATGTATACCGGAAAGTTGCATTACTCAAGATCCAGTGTTAGTCTAATACTTTGTATATCTGCTTTTAATTAATCCATGTCACCGGTGTGCATTTTAAATTGGAGGAAATATAAATAAAGCAGGAAAAAATACTTCACAACCTCCCTGATCAAGACGGATCTAGAGAGATTTGCTAGTTATTGATTATCGGTTAAATTCTATTTTTAGTTTCGTATCCGAGCTGAAGACAACGGATCACCACCACGAACTGCTGAAGCTCTTGTGAAAATAACTGTTCGTAGGAACTTCCAAACTCCTAGTCTCGACCAGAACAGCTATATTTTTCGTATCCAGGAAACGACTGCTGTAGGAGCTGGATCCGCCTTCAGCACAATCACCGCCACAGACACAGATAATCAGGTTATTCTCTTAAATAACTTTTCTTAAATATTCTGTTTCTAAATAATAACCTTTTTTAAGGAGCTCAAAACACCGAATTCTGATTCTGTATGTTTTTTTAATTTACAGCCACCAAATAACTTGATTCAGTTTAGAGTAACCAGTTATGAAGCATCAGCATCAAACTATTTCCGGCTAAATGAGCTCAACGGGCAACTCTACCTGATCAAGCCTCTCTATGATGATCCAGCGGACACCCCCAACTACCAGGTACATTTGACAAGAATAAACTACCGTTTTGGGGTTTGTTTTTTTTTTAAAAAAAGTAGTGTTTTAACTTGGAAAATCCCACCTTTTTTCAATTTAACTTTTCAATTTAGTTCAATTGAACCTTAACCATACACAAAAAACACCAATCTATTTTCTGTTGTCATTTTTGCAGATAAATGTTCAGGCATATGATCTTGGTGTGCCGGAGTTGTCAAGCCCAATAGTTCCTGTTAATATTCAAGTTATACGGAACGAAAATGCACCGAGATTTCTTGTAACCTATCGTAAGGAACTTAACCAAAACCAGAATACACAGGAAGTGGTTCTAACAGTCGCTGCCACTGATAATGACCCAGTAGTAAGTCTTATTTGATTTTTACAATGTAGTACTTTCAAACTTTCCTCCATGGATTGTTAATCGTATTTTTATTATAAACTGACTGGAATACAGTTTTTAAATACCGAACAAGTGATTTGTTTTTCCCATTCTTGAAGTATTTCACCCGTCTACTGACCCATTTTGACCGTTTTAGCTTTTTCCATATCCATCACTATGGTCGTATTTTATGTCTATTTTTAATTTCTGAATTTTAGAATCAGTATGGCAGAGTTCGGTATGAGACTATTGGAGACGACACTGCACGGAATTTCTTTTCTATAAACAGTGATAATGGAGAAATAACTTTGACAACCCCACTGGGGATGGACACCCTCACTGATTACAAGGTAATTGTTTATCCAGCTACCATAACCTAATTAAACACAGGTAGTGGAAATGGATATATATATATATGATTTATTCTTCTACATTATTGAAAAGATTTCAGCTGACCAGGAAATGACTGGTTGAGTGTAAAGTCATTTTTATTTTTTTATATATGTCAACGCCACTCAAATCCTTTACATTTAGAAGACAGTTTGATTTTTATATTATAATATTGAAATAAAGCTTTGAAATATTTTGTTTTAGTTAAGAGTGGTAGCCTATGATGATGGAGTACCAGCAAAGAGTGCAGTCACGGTAGTGAATTTCTTCGTCAATCGCAATATTAGAGCTCCCACCTTCTCTCGTTTGATGTATAACGTGACCATTTACGAGAGCCAGTTGCTGGTTGACACGATAACCACTGTGACCGCCACGGATCTTGATACGCAGGCAAGTCATATTCTCTAATAAAAACTATTTTATTTTATTTGATACAGAATCCATTTAGCATTTACGTTAAATAAAGATCTGATCATATATATTTTTTTATGGTACTTCTGCCATTTCATTATAGTTCTTGATTATATAAATATTCAATTTTTTATTTAACCTTTTAGTCCCCTTTCAACGAGGTGAGCTTCAGTGTACAAGGGACTGCCCAAGCATCCAGTTATTTTGCTGTGAGAAGCCAAACCAATTCTGTAGGGGAGATTTATGTCCACCGCCCCCTGACTGATGATACGTCACGTACAAATGAATATATGGTGAGTTTCTTTTATTTGGGTCTTCTTTGGACTGGTATTTTCTTATCCTTCAACTTATCAGAATTCTGTTTTTAAATTATTAAAATTTTTCCTTTCATGATTTTTCCCTTTTTTAATGACCTTTCTGCTAAAAGGTTTTTCAATTTTGATAGGAACAATATTTTGTCCCAGTGTTCAGTCGTCCATCAATGCCCAAAGGCAATCCATTACTACCACTCCAGATCTTTGTAATTTTAACAAATCCTCAATCCCAGTGATTCCATTATTAACAGCTACATGTTTTTTTTGTAATTTCAGCTGACCATCAATGCTCAGGATAAAGGCAATCCACCGCTATCGGCTCCTCAACTGGCACAGGTTAAAGTGATAGTGATCCGAAATCTGAATGCACCTCGCTTTATCAACCCCCCGTACACTAAAGAGATCCAGTTAACCCAATCAACTGGTTCAAGCGTCTTCACAATCTCTGCTGTGGATGATGATAACACGGTAATTGTCTTAACAAAACTTTTTCTTTTTTTTCTTAATTTTTTTTTTATTTAAAACTTAAACTGAAGAAAATGTAATTAACACTTTATGGCAATATAATTTGTATTTCGTTTTTTTTATATATACAGGCCCCTTACAATACTGTTGGCTACAGAATAACTGGAGATGATGGGGCTGAACAAGTGTTTGCTATCAATGGCACAGGAACCATCTCCCTAAATCAATTGATCCAATCTTCGGGCATCTCCCAATACAGGGTAAATCTCACTCAATCCTTTAGCTGCTAAACACCGAACTTTTTAGGGACATGGGTTTTGATTCTTAAATAATAAATAATGGTAAATATTAGGGGTTCATTTGAAGCTTTTTGCAACTTATGCAAATTAGGTCTAAAGTTTAAATCAAAATGAGCCTTTTCTCAATATTTTTTTTTTTTTCTCTTTTTTTTTTTTTACAAATTGTCCTTTATTAACAAAGTGTTGCTTTATATGTAATCAATGACGCTGAACACAATTGTAAACTTTTCAAAAGTGAATTCCTCATTAAAAAGCAGTTACCCAGTCAAACCTAATTGACAGAGTTTATTCTTTGGAAAACTTCCCTGAGACACAAAAGCTGCACGTTATCCTGGAGTAATATTCATACACTGCCATTGACCGAAATAACTTTTTTGTACCCTGATATATGTATATTAATTCATGTATAATTAAAAACAAATAAACCATAAAACCTTTTTGTTTCACTTGGAAGAAAAAAAAAAAAATCTACAGGAAGATGGAAAATGTTGTTTATAGTGCCCCCTTCCCTTGTTGCTGTTAGCACAGTTTATTTTGCTAAATGGTTAATCCAGCCCTGTTTCTATACAGTACTTTTATTTTTATTTTTATTTTTGAAGGTACGTGTTGAGGCCTATGATGGAGGTTCACCGAGGAGAAGTGCATTCCAAGTGGTGACTATAAATGTTAATCGGAACTTGTTCCCCCCTGAATTCCAACTACCTGGTGCTCCAGGGTTTTCAGTTAATGTCCCTGTCCTGGAGACAATTGATTTCACTGACCTGGTGTTTGTTGTAAATGCAACGGATAGAGATGTTGTTGCGCCTTATAATACCGTCCGTTATTCCATCACTGGAGATGGGGGCGCGGAGGAGGTTTTTGGCATTAATGCTGCAACTGGAGCAATCAGTCTGAAGAAGTTGTTACTGCAGGATCGGTCGGTGTTTAGTTATTCCATCCGGGTGGCTGTGGAAGATGGCGGCTCTCCACCAAACACGGGAACTCGCGACGCAATCATCAATGTTAACGTCATCAGAAATAGGAACACTCCATTCTTCACTAATTTGCCTTACGACCGCTCCATTTCACAATCTATTGCTCAAACTACAGTGATTGTTCCAGTTCGGGCCATTGATAATGACCCAGCCGGCAGCTTTAACAATGTTCGTTATGAACTGATGGGTGACGGGGCCGCCACGGTTTACTTTAAGATAAACCCATTCAGTGGACAGGTGACCCCAAATGCTGACCTCGCGATTGACTCAACCACCATCTACACTCTGAGAGTTAGGGCTTATGACAATGGTAATCCAGCACTCAGCAACACCACAACATTCACAATAACTGTGGACAGAAACCTAAACAATCCTATCTTTAATGGAAACCAGCGGATTGTAACCATCCCCGAGACCCAGCAACCAGCCAACAGCTTCTTTACGGTCTCTGCTACAGATGCTGATACACAAAGGCCTTTCAATAAGGTCAACTATGAGCTTATTGGGGATTCCACAGCTATGAATTATTTTGCTGTCGATGCTGAAAGTGGAGCAGTTTCTGTGAAGAAAGCCTTGACTGAAGATTCCACGACTAATATCTACACTTTGACTATCAATGCCTTTGATTTAGGAGTTCCTCGTAAAGACTCCATAATCGATTATCAGCTTACTGTGAATGTGGATCGTAACAGCGCCACCCCAGTCTTTCTAGGCTCTCCTTACACCAGGCAGTTACGTGAAAATGAACCGTTGTCAGGAGCTGTCCCATTATTAACTGTACGAGCGACAGACTCCGATCAAACAGTAGGTTTTCTTTTAAGCTATTAATAATTTTTAATATTTTTTTTTTTTATAGTTTTTACCAAGATGATAAAACAAACTTCTGAATTATAACATACAATCTATTCAGAAGTCTCTTCTGTAGTCCCGTGATTTCATGAAGTGGGTTTTATTTTGCAGCCTCCTTTTAATACCCTGACCTACCGCCTTGTTGGCGACTTGCCTGCTCAACAATTCTTCTCTTATGACCCGAACGATGGCACTATCAAGCTGATCAAAAATCTCCGAGATGGAACCGACAACAGCTATACAGTAAGTTGCAATTTACTCATGGAATCTGTCCTTTATGAATCAGTCATTAAAATCGAAAACGAATGAACAAAAATCCTGTCTGATTATGTTTTCAGTTGCGTATTGAAGCCCGAGATGGTGGCTCTCCAGCTAGGGTATCTTATGGGATAGTGAACATCCCTGTCATCAGGAATCTTTACAGCCCTCAGTACAACCAGACCACATACACAGCCCAGGTCTCTGAAACCTATGACATTCAGACGAGTCCGCCAATTCTCACCATCTTTGGAACGGATTCAGATTTCAGGGTAAAACATACTTTAAAATAACCCCATTTTCCAGGTCTTAGCTATCAACCATACTTTATAAAAATTACTTCCTATGTGCGCCTTGTACATGTTCACACAAATCTAATTCACCGTTTTTTACAAAGGATTGTTGAAAGAAATTTCCGAATTGATTTTCTGCACTAAGAACTTTGTTTTCCAGGCTCCATTCAACACAATACGTTACTACATCAGTGATGCGCCCAGCAGTAATCTCGGCCGTCGTTTCTTTCTTCTTGATCCGGTCTCTGGTATTTTGACAGCAAGACAACCATTAACAGAGGGAGTGGACACACTTTATTCGGTAATTTAAATCCTGTTTTTTTTCTTTTCTTTTTTTTGTTGTATGGGTCTCCTTTTTTTTTTTTTTTTTTTTAATAAAACATTTAATTTTTACTAAGTTACATTTTTAAATGTAAAATTTTAATTATATCTGAGGAATCAATAACCCCTCGTACTTTCGGTTTGTTTCTATCTTCTGTATATTATGTCTTTCAGTTCAATGTGACTATCAGAGATTTGGCTGAACAAGGTGGGCAGACTACACTTGTTGGACAAGAAGCCAGCGTTACCATTAGAGTTATCAGGAATCAAAACCCTCCACTATTCCTTGGTTTGCCCTACAGAGTTAATATTAACTACACTGTACCCCAGGGTGAGGTTATTTTAACCCCACAAGCCGCTGATGCAGACAATGTGGTGAGTTCTATTAGTCTTTTTTTTACAAATCGGATAAGTCGGCTTAAATTTTGGATTTTTATTGTTTAAGGTTCTATCTTTTTTAACCAGGTTAAACAAATTTGCTTTAACTTTTTTTGTTAGATTCCCTTCAACCAGTTTACGTTTGCTATGGAAAACAGCGGTGTTGGTTCTGTGTTCTTTGAGATGTTGACTCCCAGCTCTGGTACTATTAGAGTGAGACAGTTGATCGCAGACGATTCCACCCTTCAATATTTGGTATGGTCATTTGAACACAATACGGTCTTACAAATTCTTGGTTACTTCAGGTACAGAATGTCCTATTTAATGTATGTGTTGAATACTTGTTAAAAAAATTTTTTCTTCTAATTTCTTTTTTAAGAATTGATCTTTTTATTTGTTCTGTCACTAGGTGCCTATTGTGGTAAAAGATGGTGGTTCTCCGCCCTTGGTCTCCACTGCCACGGTAACCATTGATGTAAACCGCAATCTATATGCCCCAGAGTTCATTAACCCAACAATGCTCACAGAAATTCCTGAAACCCAATCACCAGGGTTTGACTTTATTACTCTCCGTGTCAGAGATTTTGATACTAGGGTAAGATACTTCTTGAATTCTTATACTTTTATAAAATTCACTTCCTATTTTACAATAAGCTTGTAAAAAGCTTTCAGATTGTGGACTCTTATTTAAACACCTTAAATCCAAATTGCCTATTTCTGTCCAAACTGCTAGAAGTTATAGGGTACTCTCTGCCTAAGGTCACGCTTATTCAAGTTTATTCATAAAAGAACCAGAGCTAAATACCAATCGATCTACAGAATGGGGAAAATATTGTAGGTCAAATACCTGTAAATCAATTTATCAATTGAAACTACAGAATATGAATAATGTGGGTGGTCTTCACTCCTGTGTTAATCTCTTCAAAAATCAATTAAGATGTGTACATAGGAAATTGTTTAATTTTTTGTCCCCTCGATGAAGGGGATCCCAATAGTTAATGGGACAATCGCAGTACGAAATAACAAACCTGCCTAATAAAACTACTCCTTCAATGACAAACCTGCCTAATAAAACTACTCCTTCAATGACAAACCTGCC
>JAQQZZ010000461.1:0-12057 GCA_030265115.1 Mopalia vespertina
CAAAAACTTCAATATAAAACATATATACAAAACATCTAATTATATATAAGCACACACAAAACAAGAACTTCAATATAAAATATATATACACAGCATCTGATTACATATAATTAAGTTGAAAAATGAGAAATAATGATAAAAACACACTTTTTGTCTGTCTGTCTGTCACTCAGTCAGTTCGTAAGTCGGTCAGACAGTATTTGTGCCCTGTAAAGGTGTGTAAAATTATGTAGAAGTAGCACATTGGATTTGGGGAGAGTATTCTTACTACCATGCTAACATGTTGTATTGTCCATTTATAACCAACATATAGGATATTGATATTGTTCACTTTATTTATAAATACAGAAGTTTTTTGTTTTCAATTAAATTTGTTGCACCAGCTCGTAAGGACTTGTAAAAAAAACTCCATTGTTTCTGTGAACTATATGGTACTCATATACACTGCTGTGCATCCAATATACCTAGATAGTTCTGTAGATGTGACCTACCTAATGAAAACACTTACTTGTGTAGACAATGAATATATTTATCAAATACATGGAGGAGACAGATAGGTATTAAGTAAAGTGTTGTTAGATAGGTACATGTGTATGGGAATTGATGTTTCTGGCTTTAAAACAACATACCTGTCCTATAGCACTTAACATATATCTATGTCTCCATTTTCACCTTTGGACGAGCCCTTCAAATTCCAAGGCTGTCCTAGTTTACCTCTTGACAACAGGAACAGTTGACAAGCTCACCTATCACATTGCCTCCCCCACCTACCCTGTTAGACCTCCTATCTATCAAGCTTACAGGTAAGTAGGTTACAGTGATCCCAGGCTAAGGTGTAGTCTGAACCATTCCAGAGAGGCTATCAGTAAAACCTTCCACTAGTGCTCTTGATAGTAAAGTTTACAAATCAGACCTACATCAAACCTACACACAGTAGACAGGACATATATGGTTTCCACAGAAGTCATGAATGAAGTTAGCTTGGGTTTATTAGATAAATACACATGGTTGAAGCGGACTAGGGATCTGTGCTCAGTAAGGGGGGTGCAGGTCACAAATATCATGGTACCCCATTGATACTGTAGAACAGCTATTTATACTATATCTTGTGTGCTTCTATAAACCATTAGTGACTAACAATAACAGGGCTGTATGTGAGGGTGGGGTATAATGACCGCCCCTGGGGCTAATGTTACCTAAAGATTGCTCTTATCTTACATAGATCCACTGACACTGTAAATCCTCTACTATAAGGCAGACAGAATCAGAGAGAATTTTCATACAAAAGGAAGAAACAAGCACCATTACACTATCACAAAAGTACAGATTAATTTTTAATACTGTGCGTATTTGTAACTTGTTCCCATGTAAAAACATCAAATTTTAACTGACCATTTCCAAATAGTGGCAAACTAACCATACAAATGATGCATGAAGCAGATTTTAAATTTATTATAGAAAAAAAATTTGTGATGGGTGTTGGGGGGATATAACTAGCTTACCTCTAGAATGTACAGCTAGTGAAAGCCATCTATTCTAGTTTCAATTTGTTGTATTGTAAGAGCTGAGATTTTTATGGAGTTTAAGGGACTGTATATGTGTTTCACCTAGATGAGGAACTTCCATGTGGTTGTTCGGAGAGCTTTACCTAACACAAACCTGCTCCATACATGTTCTCACGCTAAACATCTCACTTTCTACAGCCCTGTTTTAGTTGATGCTAACCTTTTTTCTCAAACAGCATTGATGAGATCTGACTGGTCCTTGCTAAACAAGTGCTCTGTATCACTTCTTAACCCACGCACATTGTTTTACGAGTCGTTCAAATAAAACAATAGTTGGCTAAAAGGCCGAGTGTTAAAGCTTCTAAAATCCGCTTCCTACATTCCTCTACCTGTCAGATTAACTTAGCTTTATTTCTCAATACACTCAGTCCAGGTAACAAGATAGACAAGCATTTACACCTGTAACTTCTTCACATCTAGCCTGTACCTAATCTTACCTGTCTTAAGATTTCCTTAAAGATTTACAAGAAATCCGAGACAAATC
Organism: Mopalia vespertina; assembly: GCA_030265115.1. Classification (NCBI taxonomy): domain Eukaryota; kingdom Metazoa; phylum Mollusca; class Polyplacophora; order Chitonida; family Mopaliidae; genus Mopalia; species Mopalia vespertina. The sequence continues at coordinate 2,050 of JAQQZZ010000461.1, forward strand.
AACAAGTACCCAATAGACCAACAGGCTGTATAGTTTGTAATACCTTCCTATGAATTCCCTTCTATGCATTTATTTGTTTCCAATCAGGAATTCATGTGAAAACCCGACAAAGTTGTTGAAAGTGGAATATATGTGTAAGTTACCGGAGTGGATAAGAGTCTAATTGCCATCCCATGATAGGTAGACAAAAAAAAAATCAATCACTAAAAGTACTCTATACTTCTTGCCTGTACTATTAAGTCTTTTTTTTTTACTGGTGATTAACATCAAACACAAGCTTTGCTCCCTTCTATGATACACTTCACATTGTAATGTCTGTGTTCTGTTAATTGTGATATCGAGTCCCCCAAAATCTTACTTTACCCACTTATTATATATGTGAGAGGAGAGGCAGCCTTGTTTGACTTACATACTGTACATGAAACACACAAGTTTCATTAAATTCATTAAATCAATAAATAAATAAATAGACAACAACATTAATCAAACATGTACATCTATTTTTTGGGGGAAAATCCCCCCCCCCCCCCCCCCCCCTTCCCCACACCCTTTAGAATAAATCTGTCCAACACATTTTACGTCTTTTCTGTATGCAGTGATGTCATTCTTCTAACATGCTAAACACAGAGGCTGTGCTACACCGATACCAGTTACAGCTGATGACTAGTTATATGTGTTGGAAATATGCCAATTTCTCACAGAAAACTCAGAAAATGAATTAGACAAATTTTCACAGAATTCAGAACGGTTTAATGTTACTTTTTCACAACAATGTTTTCATAAAACAGGTGAATTATGAAAAAATAATGTGTTTTTTCGGTTTAATTATTAAGCTTACATGTATGAATGTACTGAAAATTAAACCATTGTTTAAATAAAACAATCAAACCTTTTAAGATAAAGATTCAGTCTAAACTTAAACATACCTGTGTACCTTCCTTTAATGTTAAGTGTTTACATTGGTCGATATATACAGTGACAAAAAAATAAAACAAATTCCTTCCTTATAAATGATGTTCAAGACTAGATGATTCCAGAAACATGTTACCTTTAAAAGCATGAACATTTCCTGGATAAATTTTAATCATAACTGAATGTACCAGGATGCTTCAGTGCTGTGACGAGCTTATAGGGCTTGTCATTGCCGTGAAACTATTCAGTGGTTTGAACGAGCACTGAAGCGTTAAATCTGGTGTTCGCTTTCCCACGTCTAGATACATGGGTCGTGCAGGTCACCTGAGGTATTTGAGCTTCCACTGAATGACTCCGCGTGAAGTTTGTTAATAGCTACCTTCAATACTAGAGGCACAGCAGGAGATAGCTCCAAACAATCAAATCTAAAAAGGCACCTCAAAGGGTTGTTTACTTTATCCTCTTTCAATGATATAACCAAATGAGCATGTCTGATACCTTACAATAAGGGTTGACCCAAAGATTTTTAATGTTTGTGTGTTCACAGTTCTGCCAGGAATTATAATTTCAAACAAACAATAATATATAACTAAAAACAGACATGATGAAATATGCCCGTGTTCATAAGTCAATTCCTGGTCTGTAGACAAGACAAGAGTGTCAGAAATAAACGTAAACAGGCATGGTTTCATTTGTTTGGTGCTTTGATATGGTTCCTACGGCTGTTTCGCTCATATGCCCGAGTGCCAGCCCAAAGGGTGAAGGAAGCCACCCTGCATGCCCCTGGAAAGAAGACATGACAATAACGAGAGTAAACACAAAGACATTACAAACAGCGAGGTTAGCTTCTTGTAGCCCCTTAGCACCAGAACAATCCTCCCAACCATCTGCTTTAGGTATCAAAATAATACAATACATGTAATCTTCACATAATACCCACCATCATCTGATTATTAATAATCAGTGGTAGTCATAATAACATCTTATTATTGTTTTTCTTAATTCTTTCAGTTGGTCTGAAATCTTATTGATTTTTTCAGATTCTCCACACTTATATCTGGATAAATAAGAATTTCTTTTTCTGGTTTGAGTGCACTGCACAATATTTTCTCACCCCAAAATAAGAGAAATGCCTTCTTAACAAAGCAAAGTATGTTTTTTCAACTAACATTAAAGTTATGTTTTGTAATTTATATTTAATAAAAATGCTTATTATCTGTGTTTTCATCGCAGCAGCAGACTGTTTCTTTATAACAGGACTTCAGATCAAATATTTGATAAGAAAGGAGACTGTTACGAGAAATCAAGCATACATGCATTATATCAGTTTCTAAACGCCCAGCATTACAGAATACATCTATCTTATAACATTCAGCTTATATATACATGTAAGCTGAGATTATTAAAGAAAGTTATTCACAGAATTTAGTACCTTTTAATATTTTCAACCAAGCCCTTCCCAAAGGCAAAAAGCCTGACACTTTGAGTTAAGGCTGACAGGAAGTGTAGATCAAACTATTTTTCAACTGTCTGAACGGAGTATATACATTAACCATGCAGCCCATTACCTTTTACAGTAAAGAAAAAAACCTGAAGATAATGTGTGAGGAAAACAGGTTTTGAAGTTTTCAAAGAAGTGTATGAACTTAATTTAACTCAGATTGAGATAAGAATATACCTTATTGTATCGTTTTTATGACTTGTGAAAGAACTCTAATTTAAGGAGATATAATTGGATACTTTATGTACATAAGATTTTCTGGTCTTCATTAAAAAATGTTTTTAAAAAACCTTTATTTGATCAGAAAGATAACAGATTGCAGCCTGACTTGGTCCCCTTTTCAGATGGCAACATTTGGAAAATTATAAATTTTGTTCTAACAAGGATTCAGGAGAAATTTTTAACAAATCCTTGACATACCATGGCTTGTCTTCAAGATATGCATAAAACCCTCCAACGTGTCAACCAGTGCTACATGTTATGCTTCTGAACATTTGTTAGATAGATTATGCTTTAACATTATTCCCACTTAATACACCAAGTATGACTACTTTAAAATGTGCACACGGATATAGGGGACAAATCATTGCTTTGCTGTACTTTATAACCGTTTTTAAGAGTTTTGGGGTCCTACTGTTCTCTGGATTACAATTTATTTATAGAAACAAGTATCTACTGGACTGACCAAAGCTTTCTTGACTCCAAATAAAATTCTTCAGGTCTGGAGAACTTATAATACTTTAAGGTCACTCCACTCAGATCCCAGTAATACCAACAGTTATGGTGGAGGGAACAGAGAGAAGATTAGAGTGGTATTATTATGCAAACATTAATTTATTTACAAATAATTTATTTCTAAAAAATCAATCAGTGCTGGAACTGGGACGTTGATTAATTAAATCCAATGAATCATCTCCTGTTCTAGATGAACTACAAGATACAAGTTTCTTATTATACTAGTCCGTCAGACTAGTGATTTTTCAGATTTATTACACTAGTCTCATTGATTTCAGCACAAAAGACCAGTCAAATATTTTATGGAAATACTATCCCTGCCATTTAGGTGATAATGAAAATATTTAAAGGTTTTATTGGTGTTTTGACATGATTGTAGCATCTTCATTCATGGATTCAGCAGTAGATAACTAGATGTGCACTGTCCCACTTGATCTATGTCATGTTGGGAAAATATCAAATACAGGGATGGGTCAGAGGTTACAGACCAAAACCTGACAATAACCAATCAGGTTTGACAATAACCAATCAAAACCTGATAATAACTAAACAAAAGTGAGTGACCTGTCTATGTTACATTAGAATAATCAAATTCAAAGTTTGTTTCAAAGAATTAAACCGACTAAAATACATGTATGTTTTCTTACATTTGAATTATCAAACTTATTTTATCAGAAAATGTCAAAAGTTAAGACTAGAATTCAGATGTCTTGCTTAGATTATAAAGAATTGGGGAATGTTAAGCTAATTTCATACAAGGGAAGACTTGACAAGAGAGATAATTCGACAATGGTTCTCAATGTCAAGAGTTAAGATCTCAGTATCTTTGGTCAGTACTATGCCAGAGAGAACAATAACGAATGTTGTTAATCGGGAGAACAGGGTTAAAATAAAGTGACAGAGATATGTATTATCATGATAACATCTTAATGCTGAGAAGAGTTTAAACTTTTAACAAAACAATCTGTGAAGAGGTTAAACTATTTGAGAAGTGACCAGAGTTTCTTGGCTAAAGCAGCAAATTACAGCTGGAAAGCGTTAGAGCATACTGGGCCAATGCCCGCACCCCAACCCCTTACTGCAGTTCCCATTCAGCTCTTACATTCCCTAGATAACTGGGCTATGGTTAGAGAGCTTTTAACAATACCCAGTCTCAATGAATGATAGAAAGCAAGCTGTGGAACACCTCTACACTTATAAACCCTTAATGTCTCTAAAAAAAAAAGGATCTAAAACGAAATCCATTGATGGCTAGAAAAACTCTTTCAAGTAAACAAGCTTCATAAGATTAAATAACCAACTAATATGCACTTGGAGTCATTATCTACATGTATGTATACAGATAAAATAAAATACAAAGCAGCTAGAATTTTCCATGCACAGTATTTACATTGTCTTTTATGTTTTCCCAACTAAAATTTAAAGAAAAGAAAATTAAGCAACTAATATTTTCAAAATATGTCATGTCAATGAACATAAAAGTAGCCATACTAAATATATTGCTTGTGGTTGTCTTGATAAGCCAAAAGTATGGTGAACTTAAACACTAAATGAAATGGTCACAATAATTTTTAGTGTATTAATACGTCTATGTCAATACAGTGAATGGTACTCCGAGAGAACTGTCTTTCTGGACGTTTATTAAGTGAGTTCAGGGTGAATAAGCCCACACAACCCAATCTCCAAAAACCTGTTTGAGGGGGAATTCAATAAAACTACCTTCATTGTAACCTGTGTCTACGGCTTACTGTAACCAATCAATTGATCGCAAACAGATTAGAAAAGATCAGAGGAAATGCCCAGTTACTTGGTACATGGTAAGGCGGCGCTAACCACTCAATAAAGATATCAAAACGTGAGCAAGGACTAATTTCACTCCATTAACCTCTCATATATTCTTTATTCTAAAATCAACACAGCCCAGGCTCAACAAGACAAATCCAATATGCTGGAGTACATTACTACCACGTAACGGAAATCAAAAATAGTTACCTTTCTCTGTGCAGTAAATTTCCCTCCCTTCGTTATTCCATAGGGTGTAAGAACAATTTCCAGGTAAAAATAAATCCAGTGGGGGGTCACTTAAAGCTCTGAATTAACTTGTGTTTTTGTATAGGATGATAGATTCATGTATAACCAAAGGCTTTATAAATAGATTCGCTAAGCAGGTGTGAATCTCAGGTAAGAACACGGCTCTAACGACTCACTAATTAGAGTACATTGTACAGGTAATCCAATGGTGTCAGAGACAACAGAAATCTGACATAAACAATATTGCTGTTCACTTAATAAACATAGATGTAGAGCGGAGAAGCTAAAGACGTAAATAGTCTGCTTCAAATGGTTAGCCCTTGAAATGTTAAGACTGTAGTGAGTATGGCGATTCACTCCGCACATGCGTTACTGAGACAGAAAACAACACAGCGTCTAGTGGGTAGAGTGACACACTATCTCCTTTCACAACCCTCATATACAAAATACAGAATGCTGTTCAGCAAAATGGACTACCATCTGAATAGGTACGAGCAAAGTCTTCTCCTCTAAGATGTCTATGGACGACAGGCAGTCAGACAATCCGTGGTTGAGTTCTTCTAGCTCAAGAAAGACAGCTCCGTAGTGAGATGTACACAGGCTTGTGTTCTAGCTACTCAGTGTGTAGACAGCCTGTCCGCTCTCCGACAGTGGTTATGTGTGTTCCGCTTGGCACTCAGGCTCAGACTGAAGGCTAGGCTGACTGTGTGGTTAATCTGCCTTTACTGGCTCAGTCTACACTGACTACACTGCCCCCTAGCTTACAGGACTCTCTCAGCTGATGCCCTAGTTCCACAAGACGACCTACTTCAAGCTTCTTGCACCAACGAGCACATTCTTTTAGTAACTGTTAACCAATTAGAATAAAGAGCACGCAGTTAAGCAAGGAGTTTCATCCCAATACAGGAAACAAAAGGGAGTAAACAAATAAACTAAAAATATTAAAATTAAAATAAAATAAAAAGGAAAAATTTGCCTCAAAGTAATCTTCTCAATGGGAAGCTGTTTTTTGTAAGCTTAGGACACAAATAAATCTGGGTTATAATACTAAACGCATCATTGAGCATTATATAGTGAGCTAATTTTCTCCTGAACCCTTGTACAATCAGTTTAGATTATTAGGCAGCCCCCTATGGGTTCAACCTCTGGTTTAAGCATAAAGATAGCTCTAACAGGCTGTAACTATAATGGTAAATAACTTCACCACTTGGCAGAGCACATTCTAACCGATGACATAACAGATAGCAAAGTTCAGTTTATAAATACACAACTGTCTAGAAGTATCACACTCAACAGAAATAGAACAGTTAAATCCTATCCAATACTCCCCGCATATTTCAAACATTACATATATCTACTACAGTCTTATCTCAAATTTGATAATATCTTAAACATTTCAATAATAAATACCGGTACTCCAGTTTTATCTAAAACATAACAGGTACTGTTGAGTATATTTAAAATGTCAAATATCTTTGTAAACTATAGCTGTCTGAAGCTGTCAGATGAAAAAACTGGGTGTTGTAAATCTGGACATCTTTACCCTGGATTCTGGATTATTTCATCACTGCAGATGCAACATTTAAAAGTATTTGTCTTATTTGAGGATATGTTTGGCTGCTACATGTAAACTTCAACCACTTTGACATTTAAAAAAAATAATTTTATTACATTATCTCCATTTTTCTTGAAATTAAAATACAGTATTGCTCCTCCTGCCATTATGTCAATCTGTCTCTATGGTTTATCTGGTATCCTCTACTTCAAGTTTATTTATGTACTATAACGCAAAAAAAATAAAAAGTCCAGATTTGCTTTATAATTCTTAGATTATTTACTTGTGTAGGGTAATAAACTTGCCAAATACTGACCACATGTGTTTCCAGGTTTAACTTTGAAAGGCCAGCTGTAAAGAGAGCCTGGTTGATGTCCCTCTGAATGAACAAGTCTATGAAAAGCTTGTAAAAAGACCAGTGACAAGTCCAGACTATTGGGACAGCTCTATTGTAATAAGTGTCTCTGTGGTATTAGCTGATAAGGAGATTACATGGCCCAGTGCTATGATGTAACAAGTGCTCCCCCAAGGGTGACTGGCCAAAGGGTGGAGTTAACTGTTACACTGAGAAAGGGCATGGGGGCAAAAGAGGATCAATACTTAACTTAAGGGCGATACTACTCATCTCCCTTAAAACTTTAGTCAGAAAGGTACACTTTGTTCTAGAACAGGAAGGAAAATAATTTTAAAAATGGGTATCTTTAAATTTATAAATGGTTTTACTATATATGGTTCGAAGTATAAAATAATTTTGTGTTAGGTGTCAGTTGACATCTATAAGGAGCTATAAAAAATGAACAACTGGGGCACTCAGGGGTGGGTAGAACTGAAAGGCCTTAGGGATGGTCTAGGCATGTCAATTAAATTAATGTGGTTATTCCGCCTTAAGGTAGACAATGGCATACATGACAATGCTAGACAATGTGAATCTGTTATTGTACTCTCCTTTGCCACACTTTCAATTGTATCTCTACCATTATATTACCTGTATACAGATGTGACATTATAAACCCTGAAAAGGTATGATGGAAACAACAGACCTAGCTAGGCGTACCTGCTTTTTTCTCCTTTCTTTTCATATAAATAAGGGAATTATACTACTTTTTGGATGCGAAGATAGCTAATATGAACTGCATGTAATAATCTTCCATGAATGTTTACTCTCATGCATTCCTAAATGTCTGGTTCTTCATATGTACCTATTCACAACTACTTCTACAATATATATATTAGGATAGGGGGTGGGACATAGTTGCAACATTAACTGTGAGTGACTGTCACGGGACAAATCCACTCTAGGACAAAGGACAAAGGTTCCGTAGGGATGTGGTTCCTGTTCTTCCTAGAGAATACAAAACTCCTTGACCTGGCTCTGTACTATGACCTGACCTTAGTTAGACTCCATACTTCACTTGTCATCCCAAGACTCAAACAAACATGGATATAACATTAAGAAATGAAGTAAAACTCCAATAGTTCAGTCAATTGCTGAGATCATTATTATTACCTTGGATAAGAACTTTTTTAAAAGTTCAACACATGCAATAATGATGCTGAGTTGGTGAATAGGCCTGTTCAATTGCACATAAGTAACAGCTAATATGCCAATGAACAGGTAGGGCCTACATGTATCCACTTCCAGATAGGAGAAGAAGACTGTTGTACATATGGAGTGAACAGCATGATACCACCAATCTCATAAAGGGATTTAGATCAGGTCATTAGTATTAAATGTAACTGAATATCAATTTTATAGAAAAGAAACTAACACATAAACTAACAAAAGAAACTTACAAAAGAAACTAACAAAAGAAACTGATTCAAAATTCTTGAAAACTTGAACCCCCAAGAATCGAGACTAGCACTCTTGTCCTGTATCTAACATCTGAATCTCCAGGTGTCACCTTAATACATGTACTCCAGTCAGGTTATCTCAATATCATTCATTAGTACTCTACTAACATTCAATAGAAGATAAGAAGATAGCTAGAGTACAATCCACCAATCCTTTGTTTACACTCCTTACTGTGATTTACCCTGATTCTCAGGTAATTTCAATATCATTCATTAGTACTCTACAAACATTCAATAGAAGATAAGAAGATAGCTAGGGTACAATCCACCAATCCTTCGTTTACAGTCCTTACAGTGATTTACCCAGATTCTCAGGTAATGTCACACATTAGGGTTTGTTGCATGATATTACCTAATATTAACAATACAGAGGGCTTGACATGTGTAATCTGTCCAAGTTATTGGAGACAGGATGTTGACCTCCAGGGTCCCATCCCTAAATACCTTTGTACCTGGAGAAATAACACACAGAAAAGGTCTGATTGTCACATCTGGATGGGGCAGGGTCAATATCTCAGGTACATGTACTTTAATCACTGAAGCGGGTTATCTTTCCCAGGATACACAACCCAATGCGTTAAATAAAAAATAAAATTAAAAAAAAAAGCCAAAACTGTTTGACCTTTAAGTTAAATTCTGGAACATGTATGTATGTATGTTTGTATGTATGTATTTGTGAATATAATTCAGACAGCTTATAGACACACTTTGAATTCAAACCTGTTGCTTTGCTTCAATGACGACAGAACACCTTTACAACCATTCTTTAAAAAAAAAAAAAAAAAATCTGGAGAAAGAAAACTCTGCATACTGTCAATGGGTAATGTAGAGAAAATAAATGACATAGTTCCCTCTTAGATATATAAAAAGTCCATTGACTCTCAGTGCCAGCACATTAATACATTTGATAAATGTAGAGTAAGAAAAGAGAGTATAAATATTACCTCCAACCAGGATCTTAGACTGACAGGAAAAGCTTTTTACCAAGGGAATTTCAAAGGCTCACAATACAATGACCCGTAATTTTGCCCAAGTTTATTAGTTTGTTTGATTGGGGTTTAACATTGTACTCAAGGGTAATTCAGTTATATGACTCCATGTTGTCCATTTCACACTGCTGCAGGTTTAAATACAGAGGAAAAACCACCCGGCATTTGCCAAAGCCACATTGTGTGACTCACTCATGTATGTACATGTACCTGATGGTCGCCATTCCTACGCACCCCTGTGAATGGTACATTAAAGTAGGATTAGTAGGCGGAGACGGATTGTCACACAGACACTCTCAAAATGGGAATGAAAGAACCTGTAACCTGGGTGTTCAGCTTTACATTACTTATATAACATGTGTATAAATGTAGTACCCTAAATCACCTCCAATTTCGTCCATAATATGGCTACTTTAAAAGTTATTTTAAGG
>JAQQZZ010000472.1:0-12057 GCA_030265115.1 Mopalia vespertina
AATCAAACAAACAAACAAATTATAAAGATACTAACAAGTTTAATCATTTTTAAATGAATAAAATTGTTCAATTTTATATTGACATACATAACACATTTTCATTTTTTTATGCACGTGTGGCTTATTGTAAAAGTAGAGCCTTCGTCACTTCCTGGTAAGACAGTAATGGCGCAGGTTTATCCCATAGTTCCCTGTCTGTGTTAAAAAGCTAGATGGTACTTGATGGTTACAAAATGAATGCCATGCTAAAGGGTATTTCAATTATATTATGGCTGTGTTTTTTCAAACAATCATTTACACTAGCACAACCATAAAATATTAAGTGTTTTGCTTAGTCGGAAAGTTAATTTTCCTGAAGTGTGAATTAAAAACAGCTTTGCTACACTCCAAACAAACTGAAGGAGGGTTGAGGCTGTGCGAGTTTCCTTTTGCCCTGGTGCTATCTGTGCTAAGGGGCAACACAATACAGCTATGTGTTTGTGATGTATTTGTATATATATATGTTGTCTTTGTTCTGTCTAATCATTGTTTGTTGCCAGTGTTGATCAGATTAGTGGCGGCGTTGAATTCATAAATAAGGGAAGCTGGGGAGTGAGTGACAAAAAAACAATTATCTTGTAGCACAAAATTCACATTTCATGTCAGTGAATCGGCAATCAAAAACAAACAGTTGTCTAGCTGAAAACGTTTACTTTCATTTGTAAGAGTACATGTCCTTAACGTTCTCCGCAATAGAGAGAGATGGAGTCCCAGCGAGTATAGGTACAAGCATGTGCCAATAGAAATCTAGTACATGAAACTACGTCAGAATACAAATAAGCAGCGTTATGTCGCATGGTATATCTCTATAGGTGTCTAATATATAGAGATATCATGTGTTCGAATAATGGGCGGCGACGGCCGATTCACAGAAAACCTTTATAAGGACACCAGCCAAAGATATGGGCTCTATACAAATATAAGTGAATGTTTTTGGTTTGGCGACTATTTAAAATTCGTTAGTTTCAAGCACACCATCTGGAAAGAGAAAATAAGGTGTCTCAGCAATTAAGTGCTTATTTTAACTTCGGTATCGCCAAAGAAAGTGTGCAGGCTTTCAGTTTTGAGACCACAGTTTCTATTATCTTGTAAATAAATAAATAACTTAATAAAACGCCACAAATATTTCTTTAGCATTTATTTATATTGATGAAAATTACAAAAAATAAATCATAACATTTAAATAATATATACACAAAATAACATTTTAAAAAAAGTCTTCACACATTGAAATTTATTCCCTGAATAATGAATACCATTTGTCAAGTCTACATAGTATGTATTTCTATAGCATGTCTATAGCATGTCCATAGCTTGCCCGTAGTTTGTCCATAATTAATTTGGCCATAATTTGTCTATATAGTTTTTCCATAGTATGTCCATATTTTGTCCATAGTATGTCCGTAGTATGTCCATAGTTTGTCATTACTATGTCCATAGTCTGTCCATAGTATGTCCATCGTTTGTCCATAATATTCCATAGTTTGTCCATAGCATGTCCTCAGTTTGTCCATAGTTTGTCCATAGTTTGTCCATAATATGTCCACAGTATGTCCATAGTTTGTCCATAGTATGTCCATAGTATGTCCATAGTTTGTCCGTAGTTTGACCATAATATTCCATAGTTTGTCCATATTATGTCCTTAGTTTGTTCATAGTATGGTAATAATTTGTCCATAGTTTGTTCGCAGTATGTTTATAGTAAGAAACGCATTTTCATAGTGTTTGACCAGCCTTTGAACCACGTTTCAAAGCTTAAATATGCCAAACTAGTCCTGTTTCATGTATAATAAAAACAACTGCTTATGAGCATACTTTATTTGGGGTATATATGCTAGCATAATCCACTGTTCCGGTATCCAGGTAAACATAAAACACAACAGTACCAAATCCAACACCGACGAGATATTCGTTCGTACCCTATAACAAGCTTTACAAGATGTCATTCTGTTTTACCGACGTCTCGATGAGGGAGGCAAACTAAGGCTTCCTGAGATACTGCTACTGGTTGAACTGGACACTGCACTGCTTGGACCTTTGCGGGGAGAACGACGAGCGTATCGACCATAACCAAACTGAAAGAGAATAACTAAAGAAATAGAGCAATTGTTTATGTGATAATTCAGTGAAATAATCCGCAGTAACCTTTAACATATGTGTATTTTGTGTACATTTATATTATAAAAAAATCTTTGTTTCTTTAGGGATAGAACAAGCCCCATTGGGGCTTTATTTCTGCCAGTGAAGGCTCACTTTATTTTTCACTTCACACACTATGCTACAACCAATTTTTCAGTTTCGTTATCTCTGATTGTATATTCTTCTAATTAGAAATGCTCAATTGATTTTTTAAAATGTTTTTCCTACCATATATGTCTACTTAATGTGTTGTATATGTACATGTCCTGTTTGTTCTTTCACTTTCTTAAAAAGTCAACGACTCTCTGTATATTCTAAACACGGGTGAATAATCAACAACAACAAAAATCAAGCCCTACCAGTCAAGTTAAACATTTATACTTAGCCAATACATTCACAATTGGTGTGACTAGTCCGCTTATTACCGTTTAATTAAATTTCTAAAAGTAAATTTTCACCGGGTGAATGCATTCTACAATAACTATGTTAAGCAAATAAAGAAAAACGTAAAAACACATATGAAACATCATGAAAACACGCAGAAAAGAGCTATTACTTTGTGCCCATAATGGTGCAATCCACACACGCGGGGTGTTTTCATAACGTATGTGCAGTATGTCACAGTGACATAATCTTTCATGGTTATAGTAGAAGGTGTTAGACAGGGAAATGCATGTGAATAAAACACAAAACGTGAGGTGTTTCGATAATGTAAGTGCAACATGTCACAGTGACATCAAAGTCCATTATTACAGTAGACGGTGTCAGACAGGAAAATGCATGCGAGTAAAATCCGAATAGTTGTTTATCCAAAACGGTCCACACAGAATTCTGTGTTTGCTTGTACAATTATTTTGCTTAATTGATCAGTTGGTTGTATTTTAACGTACTCCTCAATAATATTTGACTGATATGAGGATTTGCATTGTGGGTAATCGGTGGAAACACACAAGAGAACTCGGTAAACAAAGAACTCACGGAAAAAACTTCCATTTTATACCCATCTTTCAAAGGCAACCGTGGATTATAAGCCTTGGGCGCTAAATAAATTGCGCTTTTGTGATAAATTTAAAATCACGTTAATTAGACTTATTCGATTTTTTTTTTTTTTTCTTCTCTCAAATCACAACTGAAAAAGGAAAAACACTTAGCGATGTACTATGGCTTTAAGTTTGAACACACTCTCTATTCACTTCATATATTATGAGCAATAAACGCGAATAAACACCCTATTACCCAACCAAAACATCGTTTGTCGTTATAGTTATTGTTAAGGGGCCCGTGTCACAAAGCGATATTAGTTTATGTTAAACGTAAATACCATAACGACCAGTGCTGAAGACATAGTGTTACCATGACAGTTATGTTCAACGTAAGCTAAGATCGTTTTGTGAAACGAGCCCACGGACAGCATGTCAAGGCTTGAGAGAAACTACCCTAAGCCGGACATCAAAGTCGTATTCAACTCTAATCGGGACCAGAAGAGACAAGTTTTCAATCCAATCAACTTGGTAAATCAGATCGCTTTTCACTCTTTTCCAGTGTAAACACAAACTGGCAGTCTTACATATACTTCACAGTGACGTGGCGTTTATAACTGTGTCACGTTTTCATGTAACTCGATAATTTACACACACTTTTGCGCGACTTGTGAATTCCAATCAACATAAATTAGTGACGTATAATTATTCTAGCCTAATTCTGATGGGAGCCGGATTGGGACTGTCTTTATAAAGGTTGCAAGAAGTGGTGTAAGTGCCGCAATCAGACAGTGCGAGATAAGTAATTAAAAAAAAGATATCAAAACAAACCATTCCACTAGCTTGATTAAGTCTGAAAATGTAAAAACACTCAGTGGTAAATATATAACCAGATCATGATTTGTAAATTAAATCTCGTGTAGCTTACAACTGTATTTAAACATTTATTGTACAACTATAAATCCACCACTCTGTAATATTCGTGAAACAGTGCGGGATAAAACCCAGTCAACAAACAATTAAATCAAACGAAAAGTCGGCACACTTACCATTCGCGGTGTCCTCTGTTTCGGCATCTAAATAAAATAACATAGATAAACAAATATAAAATACTGTTTTTCTTTAAAATCATTATTATTAATTTTTACGCCATATACATGAAAGCTGGTGCAGGGATGGGTAGCAAACTCCACCATTTATATCACGTTGTAACTGCGTGTTTGGAAATCAAAGACAAGGTAGTAAACACTATAGAAGTCACACACAAAAAGATCCAGGATTGAAATACTTGGACACTGTTTGTGTGGACGAAGTTATTTGTCTGTCTGCGTTTTCTTAGCAGCCACATATAGAAACTTTCCAGCAGTTCTATCATAATTGGTTGAAATGGAGGAGGCCGGAAATCGTAATTTCCATTTACCTTTGATTGGCTGTAACACTTCACAGATACCAATGGACATGTCTCAATTTTCGCTTAATGGACCAGGAGAGTCATACTTAATTAAATCTATCTCCTTTCTGGAAGGACAATTACAGGGAATTTTTTACAATCGACTTTTACTATACATGTAGAACAACCATTGCAGCATGGCCAAATTCCCAGAATTCGAGGCAAGTAGCATTCTTCAATTGTGAAAGTTCGTTGTTTATTTTCCTACTTGCCCTGTTATATCCATTTGTAAAATTGACTCTCCTTACTAGATCGTTTGGTTACATATATATTAGGTTCGGACGTAAATGTTGAAGTCTAAGATATAAAACAGAAAATGAAATAAGACTACCTTAAGTCCAGTAGATTGCAGCTGGGATTTCACAAACTCGCTGTCGTCTGGGTTCATAGCATATGTGTAATCAGGGGTGCGTATTTTATCAGGGGTCTTTATCTACAAGAGAAAAATGATTCTTAATCAGACAGTCATTTAAATGTCTTGGTCATCATTCGTCTCCAACAACGTTTACTATTAAGAGCAAAACTTGCCTTTTAGTGACCACTAATTTAGCATTGATTTTATATACAATGGTAGGCCTACTGTAGTTCCAGTTTAATCAACTCTTGTGACATAGAGAATGGAAACTGTGAAAGGGTTCCTGTTAAAACTTATTTTAACAACCAGATATGAACTTGTTGAATGCCCGGCAGAATTCATTTATACTTACACTTCAGAGATAAAATAAAATAATCTACTCATCACCGGAACACAAGACACAGATCAATAATAAACCATGAACACAGGGAGTCAATAAAAACAATGAACAAAGACCACAGATCATGGACATGTTTATAGTGGAGAATCTTTCCTGGGATCAAGAAGGCATAGGGGCCTAGTCGCAACGCTGGTCATCTGAGAACATTCATATTCCACGGCTATCGAAATCAATTATGCTGGAAGGACTTTTTCCTTAGCAGCAACAAGATGACCGTACCCTGTATACTGGCAGTGCTCTGAAAACAGCTCCTTGTTTCATTTCGCCAGTTGTAAAGCTTTCCAAGTGATGGTTGTAGGCCTGGAAAAAGCAGCGAAAGTTACATAGTTATTCTTTGTCAATGTGTATCTAAATAACAATTCAAAATGTTCCGATAACTATCAAATATAGCGAATAAACCTGCTAAGAGGTATGCGACGGAGAAAAATTTCACTATATAATATTTATCCCAGGCAGTCTGATTAGGTTCTCGAGGTGAAATCTGTAGAACATGCAGTATAATATCTTTATTTTCGTGACTCAAATAAAATGTCGTTAGATTTCATCAGACGAATTTCCTTTCGTTAGGTTTGCACCTGCAAAATCTGTATAAATATATTAAGCAATATAGAGGGCAACATCAAGGTTATTGACATACCAAAGTAAATTGGAATTGACAAATCTAAGATGAAATGGTGCATCAGAAGATTCGCCTTACCTTAGGTTTAATAAGGGCTTCGAAGAACTTTTTGTCTTCGGGTTCCTTTTCCAGTTCGGCTTCACGCACATAAGCTGACCTTCTGAATGGCTTCCATCTGAAACGATATGAACCGGATATATTTTTTCCTGACCTTGACCTACCCACGAGTAGGCCTATCCTCAATAAATCTGTCAAATCTGCCTCCGCCCCCTGAACCCAATTTACAGTGTTGCGTATTATGAGTCTCCAATGATAGGTCAGGTGATGGCCTGGGATTACCTCAAGGTGCGTGCTACATGTTTACAGACTTAATAGCACGGTACTATGGTTTGGCACACGACCAGGATAATGCCTATACACAAGATGATCTATCGAATCGAATATAGAAGTGTTCCTATTTGATTAAATTTTTATCTAAATTAACTTTCTAATTATATTGTATTGTGGCTATGTAGATCTGAGGCAATGGTATTGTAAACGCTGTCCAATGACATCAAATACTGCAAGGTAGACGAAAGGTCACTTAAATGCCCAATGAAGAACAATTATTATAAACCTGTGGTTAACAAAGCTCATGACAAAAATGCAGTTCCAGAGCAGATAACGTGGAATTCCTTGTTAAGTATTACCATAAATATATCAAGCAGAAGTATAAAACCAACCATTATACCTAGTCTCAACAGCATTGTACCTAGGCCAGTCGCTGTTGTTGAAAAAGAGACATCAAGCGAGAAATGGAGAAACCTCGAAAAAACACGAATTAGTTGTGGAATCATGAAAGACTTCTGGTACTACCAATGGTTGGGAACCAATTTTTTTTTTTTATTGATTGATTAACCAATGGACACCTTTTACTTCTTAGATGATTTTGCAGATCTACGTCTAGCGATCACAAAATGTTGGAAAGCTAAATTACATCTGGTTTCAATCAGATTTAGCCGATTTTAAAATGGATGTCCGGAGTGTATGGACATTTTAATTGTCTTATCAAATCTACAGTTAGCATATAACTGTATTATCGATTTCGTATATATAATTAGACTACAAGTATTTACAACTCCTCCGGAAATATAAATCAGAATACCAAAAAATAAAATTGCAACTAGAAATAGTGTTCCATTGTATACACAAAGAAACAACTATTATTAAGGATTTGTATTATGAATGTGTATAAAACGATGTCGTAGTTCAAGTTCACAATACTGTTATTTTTTTCTATATGTATATTGATGCGTTGTAACCTTAATAGGTGAAGCTTTTATTGCGTATTCTGTGTCCGTTTTGTTGTAAGAGTTCGGTGTTCAATCCAACTAAATAACCGAAATTAAAATTAGATTTAATAGCGAAATTCTTTCATAGTTGGAGTGAAGGATCTTTCATATTGTATGTCTTACTTGTCATAGTTTATGTTGATTTAATTTTATACGTCAATGTTTTATATTAGCAGTCGCTTTTATATCACTCGCCGTTTAATATTATGCGGATGTATTATCGATTTAGCCACACAAAAACCGCATAGTCTGAAAATATGTAAAGACTATAAGATGGACTCACCTCAGTTGGTCAAAGACGAGTGGATACTCCAGTGTATGTACTGCCCGTATCCTCTGGCGAGCACTCGTTGACAGAACAGGGGCAAGGGGACCCTGTGGCAGTGGGAGTATATACAGCGTGTTTTATTATGTGACAACATGTTTTTTTAGTCACTTTTTATAATATTGCATTTTGATATTTATTGGTCCTGCATGCTCTCATAAATTACTGCTCACTATAGTAGTATAGAGCTGATACAACGATAACACAAACCGAAAGGCATGCACATTCTGTCGTAAAAACGAAGATGTGATTGATTGATTGATTGATTGATTGATTGATTGATGTTTTACGCCGTGCTTAAGGATATTTCACTTGTATGACGGTGGTGTATTCCAACAATAATTGGCACTAGCACAACAAAGATGTGAAGCGTTTCCATAATGTTGGAAAGTTAATTTTCCTCCAGTGCTAAGTAAAGACAGCATTGCCAGTCTTCAAACAAACTGCCCTTAGTCAGAGGGCTAGAAGATTTGAAAATGGCAGAAAAACAAGATCAAATAATCCAGTTCGCTATATATGTATAAGAAAACAGACATCTTTCAGCAAAAGACATGCCTTTAGATCCATACCAAAGTAACTTGTTTAAGTAGAGTTGAGAAAGACTATACACTTGACAACGGCATTGATATCTACACCAACATGATGCACTCATTATAAAAGATAAGTTGCCATTAATATACAAGGGTTATGTTTGATACCAAAGTGAAAAATAGTACGGTAGGCAGTTAATGCAGCCTCGTTTTCGAAAAATGTAAAACTGGATTTTTAAATACATTGTAAATATGATATGTAGTTAAATTATAATTGTAATATATTAGTTCTATAATATAAATACGGCCGCATCGCCAAAGTGAAAAATAGTACGGTAGACAGTTACGTCTGCCTCATTTTCGAAAAATATAAAACTGGATATTCAAAAAGTTGATAATATGATATGTAGTTAAATTATAATTGTACTATATAAGTTTGAAAATGTAAAAACGGCCACACTACCTCTGTAATATCATATGGTAATGAAGGCGTGCTGGACACCTGGCCAGACACAGGCCAATTAAACGGTCGGTGTTGTCCGAAAAATCCGATAAATCTTCCTTTCTGCCCCCACCAGATTCTGAAACACATTTTGTAAGAAAACAATATTATTCATCAGACTTGTTTTACCACTGACCTTAAACTCACTACGGTCTTATTTGCAATATGACATAGACGGCGAGACAACACTTCCTGTGCCTTTCGGCCGACAGGAAACACAAGCAGATATTTTTGCCTCCAATACTGGTTGCCCAAAATGTTTACACTTTCGTCCAGTTACGCCATGTTTCGATTTTTGGTGATTGGTTTTTAATGGTTCCTTTGTGTGTTGCCAGTGTCGTCAGGAGGGAGTTTCACCCCTCATTGGAATGGCCCGCCGTCAAAAGAGTGACATAACCTTAAGAATGACGTACAATTCCAAATCAAGAGAAAGCTGCTTGTGAAAATTAGCTTTTTATCACATGAAATATTACTGTATTTAACATGCTAGGGCAAATGCTTCTAATACTCACTCACCACGTTATGGTTTCTCTCTTTCTCTTTTATAAATTAGACGAAAAGTCTACAACACATACCTTGTAGAACCATCTGTAGATCCAGACAATATGGAGTTGACAGAATCAATGAAAGAAAGGGAGACCACTCGCGTTAGATGCGCGCGCCAGCTTATTACTTGTTTCAGTAATTCCTAAAAAGGGACAGAAGAGAGAAAATCATATATAATCAGAACCAAGAGGAAAAAATGGTGAGATACGTTGAAAATGTTTTAACCTGAAAATTAACAGAAGGGTTACCTTTTCTTCTGATTCCCGATTTTCCAAGAATTTGGCGATATCCCATAACGTAAGGTATCCCTCTGAAAAAGATGTAAAATATATTATGATCATGACTTTGTGTTAAATTTGCTTGAGACGCCTGTATCGGCTTAATTCTCTAAACCGTTTTTGACTATCTTAACTCTCTTAACACGTTTCTATTAGGCTTTTTCCTTAATACGAATATCTTACAAGAAGCCGGAAACATGTGCAATGGTATTTCAAAATGCAGTTATGATTAAAGAAGGAATTCTTATGGAGCGACGTCTTAGTGGTCCATAATGGAGAATTTTGACGAATTTTAATTATAAAGAAATTTTACAGTTAATGATATGGAATACATGATTTTTTGTGTGTGTGTTGTTTCGTTTATTATAGAAGATGATGTCAGATACGTACTGTTGTCTCCGGTAACCATTATACCACAATCTTGGTCAGCACACACGGCAGTCACTGCAGACCCCTGGCGGCGAGTCATCGCAGTTACCTCCCTTAGTAGCATCCCCTGTAAACAAAGTATTAAAACATAATTTATGATTTATGTCCAACGACAAAATAAACGGCTTGCTTTTTAATCATGTTCTTGTCACAGGACAATGCTGCAATTGTTCTAAAAAAGATATTATGTGCATACCGCTTACAAACAGAAAGAGTTCTTATACACTTACGCATATCACAGGATACATTTTTCAGATGACACAAACTAACCTTCAATGTCCAGAATCGTATAAAGGAATCCTGATGCACGGATACAATGACAGGATCAAATGTTTCTACAATCATCTTGGCATCTGGGTCTACAATACTCTCGTTGTCGGTGGGCGGTTCAGGGACACCCAACATATCAGCATCTGTTCAACAATGAAAAATGTTCTTAACAAGTGTAATAAGGCACACAAGTCTCGTTTTCTTCTCATTGGCTTCCGGTAAACGCGTATAAATTCTATTCTATTCAATGTGTTTTCAAAACCAATCTTTCAAAGCCGTTTTGTGTTGCTGTATGACTGGAAGAGAGAATTGGCATCTATTCAACTTCCTGTTGATGCTTATACTAGAAAGAATTTCGACTGTCTCCTGAAGTGTATGGAATAACGTGTAATATCGCAGATCACATGACAGAACTTACAGGCCTTATGATCTTGTTACTGCAATATTGCTGGAAACAATTCTATTGTTCTCGAAAATGAAACGCTGTAGCAAACGTTTTGATATCGCAATAATGTTTTCCAACATAGGCTATTGGAAATAGGTAAATAGGTTATCGATATTATAATGTTCTTTCATAGTATCACAATTGTTTCAAGACATTATACTGTCATAGAAAAATATTTTACCATGTCTTAGGGAGCAAATGAGATTTAGGGCAACTTAACAAGCCAATGAAAGATATTTTATGTCATGTCATTACGACGAAAGCCGGGATTGGCGGAATTATCTTGTTTGACTACATTATCTACCTGAAGTCTTCAAGGTTTGTTTGTGTGTTTGTTTGATTAACGTCGAACTCAAGGGTATTTCACCTATATGACGACAGATTGTCCACTTCACACTGTTCCTTGCCTTATTACGGTGGAAAACCGGGAGGAAACCACCCAGCGATTGTTCGTGTGACTCACTCATATACGTGATGGTCGAAAAGCGGACTCGATCGCGTGAACGGTACATCGGGGTAGGATGAAGTCTTTAAGTGGACTCGATCTTGATAGTTATAAGGCGAAGGAGGGTCAGTAGTCCGAAACACGGCAACTGGCATTTGGTATTTAACTGTGTCACATGGAAATTCGACACACAATCACGGGAAGGTTATTAAGATTCAGAAGGCGTTTTGATCAGGATTAATCAGTAAACGAACATTTTATGTTATTACCATTTACTAGCTGTGTGTGGTCTTCTTTAATATCATCTGCGTTCGTGTCTGCAACTATGTCTTCCTCTTCTTTAATCACTATATCTTGAAGTATAGAGTCTTGTATTTCAATCTGTTGACAATGCATTAACATCATATACTTTGGTTAATATTTAAAATCCGTCAATATTTAAAACAAAACGCTATTGAAATGAATTGATTGATAACTTTTCCTCATATCACCTTAATGGTTATTTGCTGTTAAGATAATATTGTAGAATATATGGATAACAGATCAATATCGCAGTGATAAAATCAGCTGTAAAGGTAGGGGAAAAGCGTGCAAAGAGATACAGGATTGCGGAAGTTTCTCGTGAAGTAGTCAGATCGGTATATACAGAATTACTTCGAAACGTAGGTCTCAATTTCAAATATTCTACTCCATTGTAGGGATTCAAAATAAATTGAAAACGGATATTGACCAAAACTATGAGCATATGTAGATGCAGAGTTCTGTCTCTCAAAGTCTAGCACACAATGTAGCCTTATTTATAGAGACATAGTTTAATGCTTAACAGCAATTAGTAGACCTTCTATCTTATAATGGTTGCCTGTATATAAACTTGTTGTTGCTCATTTGTAACTATCGCCTGATGATGGCATAATAAATGCTGAAATATTGAGTCAAAATAAAGTTATCGTTTTTCGGAATTACACTACTTGTGT
>JAQQZZ010000483.1:6453-23753 GCA_030265115.1 Mopalia vespertina
CCCCCCCCCCCCAGGCAGGAGGTTCAGACATATTAGAAGTTTTGATGCAAACACTAAGTCTTCTGTTCGGATAAACGTTCACTTGTTGGATATATTAACAAGGCCGAACCATTGCTAAAAAATATTTGACAATCGAACTAATTTGGTTCCCCTTGTCACTCAACCAGATACTTCAACATATACCAGTAGTCAGGTTCAAGGTTATTTAACGTGTGTGTTGAGGCGCCAAGGTGAAGAAACGCTACAACATATCCTAACCCTTGTTTGTTAAACTACATGGAAGAGAGGCTACCACAAACTCCAAACACAAACATTTCGCAACACAATAATTCTTAAGAATTTACCTGGACTGTATATTAATCCTACTACAAATAATTTTCGGAATAGGCTTACTCATCATTGTGCACGAAATACTTAGTTCATGTATATCAATGCATGCATACGTACAGGACTAAGTGTTAAGCATAACTCTATATTAAATCTTTTGTTATTCCTAATCTTGTGGACACTTACCAGTCGTATATCTTGTTACGTTAATCTTAATCTCGTCTTTTCTCTAACTGGATTAACCTATGACGTGTTTAGACCAGCGTTTCCACAATCTTAGTTGATCGTAATCTCGTTAAGTTCAACGGGATCAACGTATGGCGCGTTCAGATAATAGTTGTCATACCCCTGGTTAATTCTTATATGTAAATAAATACGGGATTTATTGTGTTAATCCCTGAGTCTTTTATAACAGTACTGTTGTTCAAGTCTGCAACGAAAAACGGCTCATTGTATATCAGTACTGATTATTATGTTTTGTACTGAGCTATGCCGGTTCACAATGAAATGACCCTTAACTTCCCAAAAGAAAAGTTGTCTCTGTACGTGACTCAAGAAAAGGCTAAGCATATCTCTCTACCTGGCCAAAGGAAAGGCTTAGCACATATCTCTACCGGACCGAAGGAAAAGCACAACATATCGCTCTACGTGACCTGATGAAAGGCTAAGTCTATCTCTCTGTGGCACCCAAGACATGGTTTAGAAAATCTTTAAACGTGACCTAAGGAAAGACTTAGCATATCTCTCTACGTTACCCAAGAAACGGCTGAGCATATATCTTTATGCCCTCCACGGATCGGCTAGGCACATCTCTCTGTCTCCCAATGAAAGAATAAGCATAGCTCTCTTCCTAAGCTAAGGAAATGCTAAGCATATTTCACTACGTGACACAATAAAAGGCTAAGCTTATCTCTCTATGGCACCCAAGGATTGACTTAGAATATCTCTCTACGTGGCCTAAGGAAAGACTAAGCATATCTCTCTGTGTGACACAAGGAAAGGCTTAACATATGTCTTTATGCCACCTAAGAAAAGGATAAGCATATCTCGCTAACTGAGCCAAGGAAATGCTCAGCATATCTTTCAGCATAAAGTAGCTCTCTATGTCACCCAGGGAAATGCTAGGCACATCTCTACATGGCTGAAGGGATGGCTAAGAATATGTCACCACAGGAAAGGCATAGCATATCTCTAATTCATCTAAGAATAGGCTTTTCATTTATCACTAAATGAGCAACTGGGTGACAAAAATACACTGAAAACAATTGAAAGAAAATCAAATCTAGAAATGCAACTTGTTGTTGTGGAAGTCTGCAATGACAGGCCGACAAAGACTTGTTATAGGAAGTAATAACCACTAACGACTTTAACTAAATACCCACCTGGATCGATATTATTAGACGTGTAGTTTTGTTGTTTGTAAAGAGCACTTTGGATTGTAAAGGTAGAAACAGCTTTGAACGTGAATACCGCATGTTGTCTCGGACTTTGTGGAGCACAAAAGTTACACACACTTGACATCGCAGATAGTTGGTCTCTAACTCGTTCAAAGAGACCCGACAGTCTCTTATTAGTTTCTACTGATAATTTATTTAACTTTTCCTGTGCGAGAATTACCCATTGCTGTATGCCACATGTGGCTACAGATTGTGCTCGTAAAACCCGCAATACATTGAGCAGTCAGGTATATTGAAAAAATTTACTTTTGTATAAAACATTGCGACTGTCAATGGAAAACAAGGGAATAAACTTAAGAACTGTAATACATTAACTATACAAGGATGACAAATACAATCGAATGAACACAAACAACACCCTTGTAATACAAGCACGGTATACACATGTCTTTGAAATAAAGCATAGTTAGATATCCATTCCTGCTCAGATGTTAATTATTCGTAGTTAAAACCAAAAATACCACACAAGTTAGAAATATCACAATACGTCTTGATTTCTATTGAAATATACCATTAAGGCTTCAAAATTTGTGATAGAAAGAACCCTCATGCAGACAATTGATGTGAACATCGTTACCAATGACTTTGATAGAAAAAACCTCCTGGCAGGCAAACGAGTGTTTCGTTTTCATAAGACATTCGCGAAATAATATACCGGTTAATCCAAGGAGAGTAAAATATAAAATAACAGGACCAAAACAAAATTACACTAGAGAGGTATTTAAACACTATTTTGGTCATATTATTTCATAAATGACAACGTCGATACAAGTTGGTGCTTGTTTACAATTAAAATCAATGCTGTGCACAAGTATATAGCGTTATGATTAATGATGTCTATATTATATGGCTTGCATATGTTCCTGTTTTTGACATTTATTTAATCCAAAACGAAAGGAGGCTATCTACTGTACATCATACCCCCTTCCCCCACCCCCATCCGCGTCTCACAAAATTGCATTGAACAAGTCCTATCGTTTCGTTCCAATTGGCGTGGCTTAATCAAAGACGAATCCATTACGTAATTTGGGTCAAAGGTTACAACCTTCTAGAATAATAAGATATATGCATTAACTAAGAGACACTAAGATTGTGGCTTTATTGCGGTCTTTTCAATGATTATACTGTTTTATTTTAGTTGAAGAGGTGCAAGTTAAAACTATTTCAAACAATTGTTGGGGAATGTATTTGATCTGTAAACGTAGAACTTTGTTAGGCCGTATATCGCCTGCTTGGTTCACTCTATTTTCCGCCGTTTTACAATAGTGGACCCGTACACAATCGAACACAATGTGACGTCAACTATGCGCTGGAAAGGTGGAATCAATGGTCATTTGGAACCGTAAAAAAATCGTTATTTGTAGACAGTAACAAAATCATGAAGGGTAATAGAAGAAAGAATAATTATTATTGGCAAACGTAAACGTCATAGTGGGTCAACATAAACACAACCAAAAAATCTAACCTGCGATCCGTGCGGGTTTCTTTAAAGAGGAAAATAACTAGGCAATTACTTTCAAGTATTTTAAATGCCGTTAAACTGAAATTTAAGTCTGTTTAAACAATTTATTTAACAGATCGGCAACAAATCTACCACCGGATGCTGCATACAAGAAGACACAGTTTATTTGAAATTGCCTATGCAAGAATAGCATCTTGAATAGAAGTAGCCACAAACTATTGTCAAATTTGTACGTATACGTTACTGACATTAACTTATTCGGTAGAAATACATTACGTCTCCTCGTATTTAAACTAAAACAGACGTTTGTTAAATCGGGCACTCGTTACAATTCCAACGGCGCATATCGAGACCCGCATATACACTCCTGTCCAATAGGCAATTCTCGTTTATTTATTTATTTAGCTGCGATTCCCTGCGCTCTCTTCCGGTAGAGTTGACCACATCGAAGACAGGGTGTGAAACACTAAAGATTACACAAACAACACCAACACCAGTCCAATTGTTTCACCAATAAATCAATAACTCTTAACACCAATTGCGGAAGTCCATTGTTAGATAATTTACTGACTGTTTTATGTTAAATTAAGATTAGCAGTTGATCGTTATGGGTAAACATTGAATGATGGTACTGAAAAGTAATGATAATTACAGCTTTATTATAATGAAGAAAAGGGTCAGTTAGTGTTTAGAGACGTAAAAATGTACACAAGTAACAAACAAAGAAACAGGCAAACCCAACATTGAACAGTTAAAACATTATTAGGAAAAACTATGTATTAATTATACAGTAAAAAAATACACATCAAAGTAATCATTTAGATGAAGATTTTTAAACAATCAAAAACTTATAATTTGGGTAATAGAAAATTATGATTTTTATCGAAATGAAAAAAAAAATCGAATTCGTCAAATAATATCAAATATTGTTAATAAAACTGCACGACCGACTTTTATTATATAACCAAGTTGTGCTCAAACACATGTTAGTGTGACTTGGTACAGATTAAAATATCCATATCTTCTCTTTGTTGCTGTCTGTATTTAACGATTAACTAGACAATGCTGGATGACTGAGTGGTCTAGGTGGCCGGCATTTACTGTTGGCGATTCAGTGCCTAACTCTGAGCGTCGTGGGTTCGATTCCCGGATGGGTTTCAATCTGCAAAATTTTCTGAACTAGAATCTGTTCAAACTAAGAAAGTGTTATCCCAAAATAATGAAAAATCTTTAGACAGTGTATAAGCCGAGAAGTAAAACAGGAGCATGGCTTCTGTCAGAGTGTAGGTCTTTTACCTCAGTTTATCCGGTAGTCGGTTTTACCCAAACGATCTTTAATCCTCTGTCAGTATGTCAAAGGTCAGAGAGTTCATCTGGCTCATGACTTCGTATTTAACATTCGAAAGCGGGGACCGACACCTGAAACTGAGACACTGAGGCAAATAATCTCCAAAATTCCCCAACACGTAAACATGTAGGTCAGTTTTACAAATTAAGTTTATTCTAAACGTACAGTTCTTTCTGGGCATTTTAATTGAAATAAATCTAAAAAAAGTGATATGATTTCTAATACAGGGAACACCGGCGCATAGATCAATCGATTTTAACGTTATAGGACAACATGGAAAGAAGTAGAATGTTTGTATCCCGGCAAGGACAAGATACGAGTCTAGAGTGTCCTCGGCTGGGGGTCTTCAAATAGAAACTTTAGTCAATAAACGTTAATCTTTATAGATGTTTGTCTAATCAGCTTCTGTGTTTACACCGGGTTACCCAAAGAGTCGCACAAAGTGGTCGGCGTCCTAAGAGTACGGGGAGTCTGTATCCGCTCTTCAATTCTATACGATAAGACGGTGTGATTCATAGGGGGAAGTTTTAACCACAAACTGAATAAATTGCATTAGCTTTGTTTCAGTCCAATTATATAGCCACTTATAAAGTAATAATTGGTATACATCAAAGGGTGGAAGTATATTGATTTTAATTACTTCATTAAATGAACTGTTAGAATATGTAATACTTAATAGACACATACACCTTATCGTGAAGAATGATGTTTTCATAAATTTGTTTGTTTATTACATACCCTATTTTGTATTATATATTCTTTGTAAGTGCAGTATGTTCTGACCACAGCCGTACTGTCTGTATTCACTTCGTGAGGAACTTTCATTTTTCAATTTTGTGTGTGTCAACTAAACCAAGAAAATAATGATAAAAATAAACGAAACGGAAAAATTAGAATATCTTACAACAACTATCACTTTTCTGACATTGTCAATTTCAAGATTATGTCTAGAACTGAATCTCAGCACTCGTTTCCTGTGTATAGTCATTCTGGATAGAAACACTACCTAGGTGTGAACAAGCAAAGATCACACAAACAAAATCAATAGGTAGATGTACTTTAACAGATGCTTAACGCACTACACCAATTACGGAAATCCATTGTAATGTAATGTAAGACAAACCGTCAGGTATATAAGTAAACTATAAGATAGTCAGAAAAAAAACTCAACACTTCAGACAAATTGAAATTGGAAAAAAGATAGGCGAAATCTGAACATTGGTAGATATTTAAGTTCAGTTTTACTTGAATGACAGCAAAGTGCTTTAATGCTGTATAGTTCACACAAACTCACTGCTTTAAGTTAATTTCATTGGGGTTTAACATCGCTATAATACTTGTAGTTCACTTGCACGACGCTGGAGGCTCTACTTGTAAGAGTGTCATATTTAAATATGGTGGAAAACCGAAAGATTACACCGTAAAAACCACTCCCGCGATTTCTGCAGCTTTATCATGCACCCTTTGGAAAATATGGCTCTAATGGAACCCTTTAAGGTTCTTCAGTCATCGCTCTGGTTGAACCCTTTCTGGTTCTGTATGCAATCCTCACAGGAACTGTTCCAATTATTTTTCCCTTTCTTGTTATATCAAAGAACCGTTTTTGTCGTAATGGATCAATATAGATGGTTCCATCTTCTCTATAGAACCCATAAAGAACCATTATTTTTAAGAGTGTATGATTGACTATCTTATATACCTGAGGTCGACACAGGGACGTGAAACCGTCAACGGTATATCGAAGGGGGGTCAGTAGGCCGACACAATAAACACTGAACCACGGCCGCGGGCCTATCGACGATTTGTTGGTTTAAAAATGACTTACAGGATAGTGGTGACAGGAGGGTTTTGTTGCTCTCATATGCAACACAATGCTTCTCTGGCGTGTCGTCCTTGGTCTGCGTCTGATGATAGTCCCGCCTAGTCATTGGTTTAATAAGCTGAGGTACGACTTTCAACCCCAGTCACGAATTTTAACGCTATTTTCGTTAACTTTATATCACTCATATGAGTAAAAACCTTTTCTTCATGCAACATCTTCAGACGAGAGAGAGATTTTCACTACAATTTGTTTATTTTAAAGAAAGCAGCTTGCAGTTCTCGTTTGAAAATGATACTATTTTACTCATTTGCAGAACATAAAGTTAACCTAAACTCTTTATCACAATTGTCTATTTTAGGTTTAGCCAAGAAATAAATAAACAAATTATACAGTTATGTTGCGGTTATATCAAATTATTTTGCTATTAAATATACTTAAATTGTAAACAAGAGGCTTTTGCAATCGCCAAACTGCTGAAGCGCAGCTACATTGTATCCAGAGTTCAGCAATCTCCAGCGTCCCTGGGGGTTCTCCAAGCTGTTCTAATGGACGTTAACCCTCGTAGTTGTTGATATATTTAACCTCTGTGTTTACACCCGGTCACCCACGGAGTCTCACAAATGGCATCCAGCATCATGGAAGGGCGGGGGTCTCCGTATACCCTTCACCAATTATTTCGGATAATGCTGTGTGATTCATGGTAAATGATAAAAATCATAGACAATTTTACTGGAAAGGCTGTACCCACTTAGGAATCAATTAATGGTAAGATCAAAGAAGGGTCTTAATTTTAATCTAATTTAAATTACGCCCACGGACATTTTTGTTTGATCTAATGAGAAAACAACTGTGTATATCTAGTATATGTAAACTATGTGTCCGTATAAAATAATAGACCAAAGTCACAATTCCGAGAAATGACCAGATACGCATGTTAAGTTTCTATGTTTCGGTTTAATAAACATCATCAAGTGACATTGGTCTACTATGTCAAATTATTTAAGTGGGAATCACACTATATTACAAATCTCCGACAACAATGTAAAACTGTGACAACCACAGAGAAGGTTTTCAAAAAAAAGCATATAAACTGAAAAAACTAGATAAGAAACTCATGATTGAGGTAACCTGTCAGTTTACTGATCAAACCACCTTTCTAAGTTGTTACTATTCTTTGATCTACGCTGCTTGTTTGGTTTATATATTCATAATAGGCCCACGACTCTATTAATGCACATTAAATTCTTCTCGCAATTTGCTTTATATTGGTTTCCAATATGTCATAAACTGCAATTCTGGTGGACTTTTTTTGAATCTCGAGATATACTAGACAGAATATCTGATCATTAGATCCAAAACGGACGCCACAGGACACCGGAGTCTGGTAACTGATTGTTATCGCATTGAATAAAATACAACAAATTATATAAATTCAATGACATAGTTCTTTGAATAATCTCCACCTTATAGACATGATATATTATGCTCTAACTATTTATTTCATTCGTTAGCCGCAATGAAGAAGTTTTTCTAGGAATTAGTTACAGTTTGAAGAAGTCGTAAACGGTGTAATCTTTCAGAATTTATAAAAAAATACATTGCCTGATCTTTAATCCCCATGTTTTCATAATCTTTAATTTATATCCGTTTTAACAAGTTATATGCATTCGATATGGATACTTTAACCGGAAGCACAGCCGGTGCAATAACAATGCAGTGCGTCTCTACATCCCTTGTACAATTGTGAGGGTGTTGTTTGTGATCTTTAGTGTATGCAGATGTGAAATTCTTGTAAATACGCTTCCACCGTATATACGATTTGACAAGGAGTGGCTATGCGAATTAAATCAAGTCTTATTTAAACAGCATAATTAGATAAAGTAAGCTTCGTTACAAATTGTACATGTTTAGTGCCCAAGTCATCACAAAGTGTTCACAGTGCTATTAATTCATGTAAACATTTCTTACAGGCCTCACACTGCACTAAGAATGACACCAAATTATCAACAATTCAAAGCTATAATGACAAATAAAAAACAAGTATTTCCTTTACCAGGTGTCATATTTCCTGCATCTAACACGATAAGTTATTTTGTTTAAGTGTTAATCATAATTTCAATGAGTTGTCAAAGTTAAGCATTGAAAGTGGAAAGTCAAATTGTGTAGCTTGAGAAAAAAATAAATTATTAAATTATTATTATAAATATATATATATATATAACTATGACCAGTTGGTGATCTTTGCACTCTGTAAAACTTTTTTTTTTTTTTACCTTATCACAATTATTGTGAACACACAAGATTTGTATGTATATATACCTTAATTTTCACAACTGTTTCATATGCTTGAGAACGATGTCAGAATAGACATTGAAACGATGCGTTAATAACAAAATCTCTAAATAACAACAATACATGTACAGTGAAATAACAATATCGTATGTAATTTGAGCCTAGTAATAACGTTTTCGGAAGTATATTAAATATCAAATTTATAAAATATATTAAATATATTAAATATCAAAATATTTGGGAAATATATTAAACTATATTAAAGTTTTAAATTAAATGTAAAAATATTTTTTAATGTCTTGAATCCACATGTGTTTTTCAGTATTAATGTTTTCAAAATCAGCAAAAAATATGTGTCCATTGGTTACATAAATTAAATTCGATATGGTGACAATCTATGTAGTGACGTCATTTAAATCTTGGAAAGAATGATCAAAGCGTCAATAAATTTCTCTGCTTGAGATCTCCCAAGCGGAATCAGTTTTTAACATATTTGATTCTTGTAGTTTTCTGTGTAATCAGTTTCGGTATTTACTCTCTTTCTATGATAATTTATGTATATTTGTCATTTGTGTCAGTTAATTTTAATTCGATAATAACGTATCACAAAGTAAATTTAATAATAATATAAAGCATTGCCAGTGGTATTTAGGATACTAAAACTTATTTAATACAAATTTTGCCGGTGATATTTAGTATACCAAGAATCAATTAAATGCCAAATATATATCCACAAAGCTTTGTGTTAGATTTGTACCAACTATATAGGCTGGGTTTAAAAGGGGCTATAATTAGCACTTCTAGAAATATTTACTTTTATATATGACATGTGCAGTATCATAATACAGTGTATTGTTTAATATGCCGTTAATATTATTTAACATATTTATTTTCATCGTTAAACTTAAGGGTATTTCAATGATATGGCCACTTTGCATTTCCGGTGATAAGTGGGAAACTGCGAAGAAATTAGCGAAATTTTATCCATTTTATCCCGAGCTTTACCACAACGGTAATAACAATAAGCGTCAGGCTCAAAGAACCGTACGCTATGGTTCACAGTAGTCACAATGAAGACAAAGTCGATCAATTACCAGTATGTGAATCAAGCAGTCGGTGAAGGACAGAAAGTGACAAAATCCTCAAGGAAAATGTTGACTTTCTCACACTGACTATTGACATTTGTCCTGTTTTATTTTGTCATGCCTTTTATGTCTGAGACTGGACCCCGTTAAAAATCTGATGTTATGTCACTTTGGCCATCTACACCTTAATCTAACACAGACTACGAAGATTTCAATATCACAATCAAGAAGTGAATTTAATTTAAAGAAATATACAATAAAGACGTCTCACAAGGTTTACGATTTGACAAAGCAAATAAAATCATTATTAACGATTAGTTTTAATGAATCTTTTGTCCTTGATAGCTTTTCCACAAGGCCTCCCATACTGAGTTTCACTAATGTTTCATGCGTGGTATTAACTCCCTGTAACGTTAATGGAACAGACTGTGTGTTAGTTTGATTGGAGTTTAACGTCGTACTTACGGGTATTTCACTCGCAGGACGACGTGCCAGCCCAATAGGTGAAGGAATCAGCCTCGGCACCACTGACAACAAACAAAGACAACAGAACAAATACAGGACAACCACAGGACGTCACAAAGACATCACAAGCACATCAAATTTATGGAGCCCCTATGATCCGGGCAACAGGAAACTCCCTCCCAAACCTACACTTGATTAAAAACACTTATTTTCTACCATAAGGTATTCTATTTATAGTCAGCCGCCTCGTCCGTCACAGAAGCCAACCGCTATTATCAGTTCTACATGTATTGTCGTTATATTGGCAGTATACTGTCTTAGTTTGAACATGTGCTGGTTTCAGAAATTTGTTTTATTACCACTATTATTTGTGTCATGTTTATATTAGTGTTTAGATTTTAACAACACCACATACTGATATGATATTTAATAAATCTTTAGCGTTTAACTATTGTGCAATCTGCAATCCATTTATGCTTTAACTGAATTCGATACAGACAATATATTACCGGAAGGAGAATGTTTGTATCCACGCATGAACCAGTAAAGTTTGTACCATGTTCTCTGTGGGGGGTCTTGCAAGCCGTATCTGTTTTAATGAACGTTAATCCTTGTGCATGTGTGTTGTTTATTTAATTAAATTCCGTGATACCGACAGAGCGCCACAAAGGATAGCCGGCATCACAACACAGACGGGTGTCTGTATCTCCCTTTTGCGACTCTTTTAGATTTTTATGTGTGATTCCTAGTGCATTCCTCGCAAAAATAAACGAAACGTTTATAAAATATTCCTGGTAAGGATAAAACCTACTTAGGGATAAATTAACGGTAAATATTAAAGACAGCTGGAAGTTTTAATATAATTTAAATAACGTCAATGGTATTGGTTAACAGACTTGGGGCTGCAAGTAACACCTGATTCCGACAGCTAACCTCTTGTTTCAAATTCGCGTAACAAAAATTCAAGATTATCCCATTCATGTTGCAAAAAGAAAAACAAAACAAAAAACAAAAATAAACCCTACCAAAACGAAAACAGCGTAATAATGACAATACCAAATTCAGACATATATTCGGTGAGTTAGTAATAATATGACTTCTGAATTCTGTTTATTTGGATTTTAATTTTGTCGTAACTATTCATTAAGCTTGTAACTCTTTATTTCAACACCTCGAGACCAGCATGTATCTTGATCTGTACTTCTAAGGTTTTCATGATTTTTAATTTCCGTTTCAATCGGTTACAACAATTCTAACCCTAGACTATCTGGGTTTATTTTCTAAACAAAAACAGTGCAGGGCGTCTTGGAAGTTCTATGTTGAGGACCCCAACGAAGTAGATTTTATGAACTTTCATCTTTGTAGTTGTTTATGTAATGAACATTCTCCACACCTATCCTACCCCCAGGGAGAACCCACTTAGTTTAGGAGTAACCAAATCAGCAGTTGCCCTGATAAACATCTTCTTAATGGGCATTCCTTTTAATTCACATTTAACTCGTTTTAATCATAAATTCAAGTAAGATCCAACACTTGACAAATAACTGATTCCAAACGACTTGTCAATTTGGTTTTCCAATCTTGTTAAATTAGATTAATCTTGATTAAATTCTAAACATAATGACGGTATTTCTGTGAAAACACACTTTTAACAACTAGTTAATTATTGATAACTGTTAGTGTCGTTTAAAAAGTGACAGTTTGTCCTGCTTAAGCGATTGTTTCGGTTCATTCCGCCCTGTTCACAATCGCGAGAAAAACATTTTAAAACATTTTGTTAATTTCAAGGATTGCATAATTAGTTATAGTTTTGAATTTTTATAAGGGTATGACATATTCACTTAAACTAAAATAATTTGTAAAATATGTTTATTTTAGTCAATAGTTTAAATCAATTTTGTTGTTACTTGTTTTGTATCCGGCTCCTTTCGGGCGTAGAAATACACTAAAGTATCTGATCTAACCTACAATGTACAACATCAAATATTAACCAATCTCAAATAATTAAAAAATTAAAATGAGTTTAAATCACAATTCATGTAATTCCACATTTCTA
This sequence comes from Mopalia vespertina, assembly GCA_030265115.1. Taxonomy (NCBI): domain Eukaryota; kingdom Metazoa; phylum Mollusca; class Polyplacophora; order Chitonida; family Mopaliidae; genus Mopalia; species Mopalia vespertina. The sequence goes on from JAQQZZ010000483.1 coordinate 18,768, forward strand.
GGAATAATTACCTTTTAGGTTTCGAAATCTATGATAAAAAAGTAAAAAAAGAAAAAGAAAAACATATCAATGTGTATTTTCATGATTTTTCGTCCCCATAACTCATATAGTAACTTTCTGGGGCTTGCGGTCCAAAATATTGTTGAGACTGTTTTACTTTTATAATATTTTGTCCTGATAGGTCATAAGTCCAGGAGAAACTTTGACGCATGAACCCGTAACGCTCAACACGTCAGACATAATCCCATGTGAACGGTATACATAGCTTTGTCGGGTTTCGACACCTGCGCCAGACGCTTACACATGTACCGTTAAAAAATAACATAAATAATGTTTATTCATTTTAAAAAATATTACACAAATTTTAATCAAACCAACAAATACTAAAGCTGATTTAATCTATATGTAAGTTTTGTAAAGCCGTTTATCGTCGTCGTTTTTCCTCCTATAACACGATTTATATACTAAGTCAATTTGTTGGATAGTTGTTTTAAAAGTCGGTGGAAAATTCTCGAGAAAAAAATTTATATGATTATCATCAGTTTTACTTTTGCCAACAGCGAGCATTTCATATTTGCTCGATTTTTTCATATTTTGTTTGAAAGAGTAAAATGCAGAGTTGTCGAACGAAACGATTGTCTTCAACGTACTGCATGGGAAAAGATTGTTTTAAGTTAGAACATGGTAGATATATACTAAGGAAAGGTACTTCTCTTTTGCAAAAGCTTTACGGAATTCTCAATTAACTAAAAGTACAAACTTGCGTTTTCATGAGATTTAAATGTCTTTTGTCAGGGTATCTATTTAAATGAACTTAAATGTCTCCGCATGTTAATGAGTATTAAATACAAATGTTTTATAACAGGTTCGACATAATGAGATTTTTTATAATCTAGTTAGTTGTGAGCTCTTGATCTTATAAAATTATTAAAATCCCGTTAAGATTAAAATAGGATAATCCCCAAGCTTGTTAGAACTGGCGGCCGCTTTAAACCACGGTCTAGTCTTTACTTAGTTCATGTTCTATGACTAGGAGAAGTAGATTAAAGAAATGATTAACATAAAATATCTAGTTATTTAATTATATCTGCCGAAATTATAAATTTTCTAAAATTATTTAAGAAGTAGAGAGGCTGGAACCTAAGAAACCCGATGGAAATTAACATAGAAACGATTATTCAATGTGATGTGATGGAATTGAACTCAAACATTTTTGAGTAACTCCGAATCATTTCGAATTTTAAATGGTATATTTTAGCAGAGATCATGTGAAAGTCGAGAAATACAAAGACGTAAATACAAGGATAATAGGTTTGAAAAAACAAAAACAACGTAAACATTCTTTTGAAAATTAAATAATAGTCCCACGAATGTCATATATTATGTTGTTTTATCTTTCCCAGACGGGTTTCCAGTGATGTTATGCCACTGTAGACAGTTTTACTCAAACGATATTTCGTCTGGAATATGTCATAAGTCACGGAGTGACTCTGGCGCATAGCTTCTTTAAGAGTGAAATGGTTCAGTAAAACTTCTTAAAGTAGACGGGTTTATCGAAACTATCTATTGTCTCCAATATGTCATAGGTCAAGGAGTAACCGTGGCGCATGACTTCAGCAGGACTCTTTTAATATTTAATTTAATTCTTTATTACACTCTAAAGACCACCCAGGGGAGGCACGAGAGGTACAATTGGATATTACGTATAAACATGGCAAACATATGTACAATGCATAAATTAACTTGAATGAAAAGTAACAAGACATACAACAAGTTTTATTAAGATGTCAACGTTAGAATTTGTAAATTTTGAGACCCGCTCTGATGTATTTAACAATATTCTTTTGAATATCACTATGCTCAGAAGCGAACAGTTCTCTTGTTTTCAAAGCAGAAGGGTTTGAGACTCTCAGTGTAGACGTGTTTATTCTAGCAACCCTTCATCTCCATTATATGAGATATGGATTAATGCATAATCTGACGCATGCGTTATTAACGTCGTAGATTACTATTAATAATATGAATATCTATTTTAGTGAGATTTTATCGACGTAGCCTAGTGACACGTGAACATATATGTGGTATTGTTCTGGAATCTGAAATTAATTAGGCTGCAACTCTTTTCGATGTAGACAACATTATACCGGAAGGAGAATGTATCTAAACAAGAGCGAGATACGTTTCTGCAGAGCTGCATGCTGGGGTATTTCAAGTGGATTATGTTTTAATAAACCTTAACCTTTGTAGGTGTAGATATGTAACTAACTTCTGTGATTACACCCAGCATCCCTCACAGTCACACAAAGGGTATAGCCGGCAAACAACACGACAGGGGGTCTGTATATCCACTGTGCAATTCATTTAGATAATTCTGTGTGATTCATAGTGAAGCCCATTTATTATAAAACTGATGTCAAAACAATTCATATTAAGTTACATAGTTCCTGTGAAAACAATTAAAATTATAGAACAGATACGGGTGTTAGTTATAATTGATATGAATTACATTATCGCCAAAGAAATGTTACAGCTTTATATACGTAGTAATTATTACTAACCAAAATGAATGCAATGAATTGCCCTATCTACATATAACAATGTATTGCTACAAACCTATGCACATGTATGACGAGTGGCGCCAAAATCCTAAGTTATTAAAGAATCGAATTGAAGTGAAATAACTTTAACCCTTTAATCAATTTAGTTCATTTACTCATGATTGAAACTTTTTCCAATAATGCTACTTCATTTCACTGTTTCACGGAACTGTATCTTGAAAAAAAAATTAGTTTCGGGCTTTCTCTAAAACAACAAACACCTATATATATATCTTGGCACCATCATGACTTGGGAGATACGCAAATAAAACTCAGATAAGGGTTTTTTTGCGTCGTGTTTTTCAATTGAATTGTGTTTGTGCTGAAATGACATTTACAACTGTTTTGTTGTTAGATTCCATTGAATGTACACATTACCGGTGTTTGATCCACAATTCTCCAAGAAAAGCCATTTATATTATTCATGAGATATAATTGTGTAATTCCAGAAATCTAGTAGATTTAAGAAAAAGATGAATATTAGGTTTTTTTTTTAAAGTTTTATTAAATATATCAATTCCCATAAATTATTTTAGCCTCATCTGGTTTAAAATGAAGCTAGCATAATTTATGGAGATTTTCATTGTTGTGTACAATCGATTTCATAATAAATAAGACACACCTAAAATATAAATAAGTGAGCTATGTTTGTCAGTAGAACAGATTCAATCATCATTTAAAAACCCAATCTTACAAAGTAACAATAACATAAACATATATGAAAATAAAATATATTCCCACGCTGTCATTTGTTGTTTTTATAAAAAAAAATTTAGAGATATCATCTCATTGTTATCGGTTTTATTTCAAGATCTTTCGTCCTGAAAATGTCATAAGTGAATGAGTAACTCTGGCGCATGACTTCTTTACAGATCCAAGGGTTATAGACAGCCTTTCGGCGTTCAGTCCGGTTTTACTCCAATAATATGTAGTCTCCAACATGTCATAAGTCACGGAGTAACTCTGGCGCAGGGCTTCTTCAAACAGCCAAGGGTTTTGTCACCATCTCTTTCTGCGTGCAGTCCGGTTTAAATTCAACGATCTTTAATCTCCAGCATGTCATAAGTCAAGGAGTAACTCCGGTATAGGCCTTGTTCATGGCACCAAAGGTTACAGACAGAATGTCGCCATGTAACCAGTGGTACAGTAGTATAACAACCTTCGTCTCCAACAGGTATTAAAGGAACAAATCTAGTGTGTTCCTTATTAATGTACCCAACGGTAAATACCGAATGCCGTACGTTATGACTATAAATGACTTAGGCTTTACACTTTTTCCTGACAGATAGTGAATAATAAAAATAAAGTCAATAATAATTATTTATTAGTTAAACACCATCTTTTACTAACTGAAACGTTTTCCAAACTGATCTGCGCTTCATAAACGTTTAAGGAGTAGGAGTTGGATCGGCATTAGAACAGACCGTCAGGGAACTTCAAATTTACCTTTTGAACAATGAACGGAACCGTTTTGATAATAAAGTTGCGCTAAACAGTATAATGTATCATCTTAGTTTCACCGTTCCATAAATTGAAAACCAGGGGATCAACAAAACTGTTAAAGCAAAACAAGGCTTTGTTTGTCTCCTCCGTTTTTCTGCTTTTATAGTACGTATCAACTCAGACATATCAGTGACAGATTTCGGTTCTTTGAGAAACTTTATTACAATAATTTATTTCAAAAGAACAATCTAAACATGCAATATTACTATCTTTATTTTTTTAATTTAAATGAATAATGTAAGTTGTGAACAACATTTAGAGGCGGGGTAACAACACTATTTATTTCTCGATAACCACTTCTTGTTTTATGGTAGAAAAACAGCGTTTTGATACATATGATTGTGTCGTGATCAGGTGTAAATGGGCCAAGAAGCGGAGACGCTGAACGCGATATGCTAGCATAAAAGAGGTTGAATAAACATGGTAAAATGCTATAGTGCCCTGTGTGTGGAATAATAGATTCAAAACGAAAAAATACAGGTAAATAAAAAAAAAGTGAAAACATCAAAATTTAATTTTAAATAAATGGATCTATCACTATATAGACTTTAGAAAAGCAGAGTGTCATAAGCTTGGTCTAGATAGGGACATATGTAGACTGTGACGACACAGGCATATGTGTCGAAACCTTGTGTTTTATCATTAAACACGAAGTAGTTATCAAGAAATTATTTGTTAACATGAATTAAACTTTTGTGGAGGATTAAGTGACAGAACGTATCGATCTAACAGTTTTGATTTATTAGCATATACTTGTTGTTAATGCAATACATTTATGATGTATCCAAATTTAATAAAAGCATCATTATACCTAAAATAAAAGGAATCTGTTTGTACCCAAACAGAAGCTAAGCTAGTTTCTGCTGTGCTCTCCGTTGGGAGGGGG
>JAQQZZ010000484.1:0-12056 GCA_030265115.1 Mopalia vespertina
TCTAACAATCTTTATGCTATTTACTGTGTATGAAGTTTACATAGCCTTAATCCCATTGTTTTACAAAGTAAAGTAACTTATGACTTCAATAAAAGATACATTTTTTTACACATGTTTTATTAGATTCATATAAAGTCTACTCTACTCTATGAAGTTTATGTGTATGCAATTTTGTTTTCTTTTTGTTTTATCTACCACTTTCATTTGGGTCTGCTTCGCCATTTGTTTTTTACTCAAATGAAGTTAGCAAAAGAGCTTGATTATCATATACTGCAAGTAAATAGGAAGAAAAACTTATAACTATTAACATAAATATTGCCAAGCCTTATGCTGGATTTTGTCTAATGGAATAACTCAAAACTTAAAATTCTCACCACTGCATATTTAACACTAATCCCCATGATAAGGTTGGGAAATGTAGACCAGAGCTGTAGCGACCTATCTTCTGAGGGCAGCACTGGCTTACCTATGTGTCAAGAAAAAAAGGAATCATACAATATGAAAAGTGACATGGCTAGTTTCTTCCCAAAGTCTGTAATAGTCCATAAATAGTGTAATGTTCATGAGGCGATATTTTGCTGTGTTTTCAATTGTGTGTGACAGTGTATATATCATATCTAGGCTTGGAGATAAAAATGTCGAATCTATTTACCTGCTTGAATTCCATCGTTGACCAACCTTGACCAACGGTCTGCTGCCATCTGTTTTCTAAAAAGTACAATGCATTCGTTAATCTAAAAATAAATATGATAAAAATACCCCACAAAACACATCACATAAATTATATAAATACTAGTTCCGTTTTTTTTTAAACTTTGTTTACATAAATAATATATATTTTGAATGAATGAAGAGAGAACAATTTGCTTGCCTCCATCGAGATTCGAAGCCGGGATCTTTGGACTACAGTCCCAACTCTATACCGACTGAGCTACAGAGGCTCAAGGCAGAATGAGACACAAATTCTAACCTATTGAAGACGACAATTTCTTTCTACATAAATCACTGACACAGGGACACTATATATGTGTGTATAAAGTTTATAAGTGAGTTGTAGCAGCTTGATTTGTTTCTGTCACAGATGTGGGCTTTTTTTTTTTAAATTACAATTTACGGGTATACATATTTGAATTTCAACGAAACAACACTGACTTTACAAGTTTTCTGGAAATTAATGCTCAAATATTAATTGTATATCAAGCTTGGTAGTTTCAGAAAGTTTGTCAAATTGATGGGACTAGTACAGATAGCACATTATTGTTTAGACCAATTAAAAATGATCAATAAGAAAATTAACCACAATTATCACCAATCATGATTAATATATATCACGGAGATAACCAAACAGATTAGATACGAAATAAATATAGTGTAGTGCATATGGATATTCAAGGACACTCTATATGCTCATATTACTTTTAATTGTGTGTTATTGGCCATGTTAACACCTTGAGGAAATTAAAGCCGCACACAATCGCAGACTTTATCGCCGTAGTGATTTCCCTTGTATGTTTTGTTTGAATTCCCCACAATCATATATTTTAATCGGCGTCAAGCTGACATAACAGGATGTAATTACACTCATTCCAATCTCTCAACGTCACATGACTATTTAAAATATGAGTGGCTTCTCAAACTGAAGGACACATGCGAAGTTTTCTATTCACATCCCGCCATACTAAGCAACTCACAGGTTGGTATTTCATATTTATAATATCTTGTTATTACCAGATACTGTCAGTAGATGTATTGCATACGTGTAAAAACAATCAAGGCATTGGCATGGCTATTTAATACGTTTGTAGCTTATTTGTCTAATTTATTTCTCATCCATGATGAAATTCGTGTACGAACAAGCAGCGTCCTCGAATCAGTGAAGAAATACGTAAGTGGCAGTTACCATTAAAAAGACAAAAACCAGCTTCTGTTTAGTGTTTCTACAGAAATTGTAAGACGTAATATCTGCATCGGTTTTTTCTAAAAGAATTTGCCCGACAGACCACTGTCTGATCATTCTACCTTACTGGATAAAGAAAATTAGTACCTATATATCATGACATTTTTAATATTCTTTTAATATTTTTTAAATAAACCTAAAATATCTGCTTCAAAACGAATCCACGCTTTTTGGTTAAAATCGCTTTGTCAACATGGCAGACAAAGACGTTTAGACCAGACTACACTAATGAATGGATTATATACGCTAAAAATGATGGACGGATGGAAGGATGGTAAATGGACTATTGGAGCTAGTCAACTACATTTCTGTAACGCTGTTTTCATAGAAAAGGTGCATTTTACGGAAGAAAAATCGCCGATTAAAGAGTCTCTAACGCCAAGGATGCACAGCTGTATTGATAATAAAGAGTAAGATTGCATTGGCGATACCTTGATCTAGGTATGTTTATGCTACCTCTAACATACCTCAAGCATTTGGGTTTCATACACGGGAGACCGGAATTTAATTAATGTGTAAGTAGCGAAGAAAAAAGCATAAAACGCATATGTCCATTCCGTTTATCGCTTGTACTAAAAGTGATTGTGTAAGTGTTTTAAACCTTGCTGTCGGTTCCAAACGTTTCCCCAGGCATCAGTCGATTGATACCAAATAGTCAGTTGTAGCAAGTTCCTTCATGTGTTTTTGAGAGCTGTCATGATAAACGTTGATGGGAAACAGTGAAATGTTCCGCAAAACCGTCATCCAGAATTATTTGAATGTCATTAAATATATGGCGATTCTGATTTTGATATGATTAATACTGTTTTAGTGCATTCCAATTATTACTTTCTACAGTAAACCTAAGTTTAATAAAATTTAGAAAACTTATTGGGGCGATCATGAGTGTCTTTTAGGTCTGCCGTAAAAATGTCTACGAATGTAGGCTAACCTGCTGTTTATATCCAGGTGACAATTCCTCCTCATTAATGCATGCTATTTTTGATAATGTTTCAGATAGTAATAAAGCATTGAGTTCCTTAGATTGCACCTTGCATTTTTAAAGAGGGCATCGGAACAGTCGTCAACAAACAGGTATTTGTTATCTCATTAATACCTCTAAGATGTGTCACTTGTTTTGGGTATTTGTGCACCACACGTAACCCGCGGCGGGGTAGAATAAACTGACTTGCGCATGTGTATGCTTAATTGGGGGTTTGACTCGGTTTCACTGTTATTTGAACCATTGCTGCGTGCCAGAATATTGGCTGACCTCACAGAAGATAGGCTTTGCATTTCGTCTTAGATCTGAAGATACCAGGAGAACGAAGAGCTCCCTCTAATTTTAAACTTTTTTGTCCCCAGATACTAAAATAGGTGGAAGGGAGGTAAATATTCTTCTCGGCGACCCTCCGTACTTCTTTCCTTCCGTTACGGATGGGATTGCATTTCACTAAATAAACAAAATAACAATTATTGCATAGTTAAACATTATTTCAGAAAAAGAACACAATACAATGATGTTAGAATTATATTTGTCTTTAATTTTGTTTGTTTGGCTATAACTATGGCCACGGCTGTCTTATTAGTCTCAAAGTTGTGGCAAAACATCTTTTGGCTGCATCAAGTAATGGCACGCCATGGAATTTAAGCAACACAATTGTAACAATCAATTTAGCTTTTAAAATATATACTTTGTATTACTTATAAATATATGCATAAACATAACACGTCTTGGATAAAGAGACGCTCTGATATCGTGAAAATATTGAATTAGCGTATCAGTAGCCAACCATTGAAGAGACGGTCGTGTCGCTGTTTAGCTCTCAAGTCACCGTAAATAAACTCCACCAAACACTGACTATCGGAAATCAACGGAATTACATTCTGAAAAATATAACAAGCATGCTCATATGGACAGCAACGTTTAAAAATGTTTTTCAACAGCATAGGGCGTAGTGGTGGAATTAAAAAAATTGACTTCTTGCTGCAATCCTATATCTAACAACTGTGTGTTTTAAAAGCTATTGACTCGCTGGTCTCTGTCATTAAATACAGAATAAGGGACACAACCCCTATCAACTGCTGGGTTATTGTCCTTCAATAAAAACAGCAATTTTCGGTAAAATATGTGCAACAATATTCATGGCTGTATGTGTTGAGAACACCATAAGTCGTGAATAAATTCACATATCAAACTTGGATTGTAGCTTCTCGCTTTTAAGACAACAGATGGGACTGAATTTCATCAAATTCCGTAAAACAAAATGGTGTCCTTATATAATTTTACAATAGTAATGCTTATGTGTTGTGAACATGATAAGTTAAGAACAAATTCACTAATTATTGAATTTCCCCAAATTACGCAAGCAATATGGCCGCCATTGCACAATTCTGCAATATGCTCACCTAAATGTTTTAAACACAATAACTCTATAAACAATTCACGGATTAACTGGACACTTGAAATATAGCTTGCACATATAACACATATAACAGATGGGAATGCATTTCACCAAATTCCGTAAAACAAAATGACTGCATTGCAAAACTTTAAAATAGTTACGTCTATAGGCTGTTAATATAATTTGAGAAAAAAAAAAATGACGGATGAACTTGAATTTTGTACTGAAGTTTCCTGGCGTTAATATGACGAATTTGTATGGGTATCACTGAATTCCACAAAACAAAATGGCTGACGTTGCATAATGTTACAATGTTCACATCTGTGTGAACGAACTGACGGACTAATTTTAAACTTGGAAAATGGCTCCATCCGATTCAGAAATAGATGCGATAGCATTTCACCTACATTCTTAGAAAAAAAAATATGGCTATCAGGGAACCCTTAATGTTCTACAGTCATGGCTCTGGTGGAACTGTTTATGCTTCAGTACGGAACCTTCACAGCAACTGTTCCAAGTATTTATCCCGTGTTTGTCATATTGGTAAAGAGATTTTCAATAGCGACTTCCTACGACGACAAATGGCATTACATTCCACTAAATACCACTGATCAACATAGCCAACATTACATAATATTCAATATTTATTCCTGTACATCTTCTGACACAAAACATCAAAAAGAAAACAAATTCACAGTTTCCATATTTCAATCGTGGGCTCCTCTTTTATGACACTCTTACCACATTCAAGATCGTTTTCTATCAAATTGCCCATATATTTACATATATATAGCATGTTTTCGAAACATGAAAAATCTATATGTATTTCTAGCTACAAATTAACTATTGTCACATTTTACAAGGTATTATATATATATGTATTTTGAAAAAAAATTGAGTTGCCTTCATCTGGATTCGAACCCGGGACATTTGTGTTACAGTCCCAATACTCTACCGACTGAGCTACGGATGCTTACGGTAGAAGGAGTCCCGATTTCTAATAAGTGCAGACGGTGAATTTTTCTCTTCACAAAGCAAGGACACGGGGATGCTAAAATAGCATCTTTTTTTATCTAGATACAACTCCCAAATGGTTTTTGTTTGAATAAATCCGAAAGCCTGGTTCTGGCATATATATAAAAGGCTATCAGTCCGTATTGTCGAGTGTTGGGTCTGTAACCGAAAGGTCCTGGGGTTTGAATCCCGATGGAGTCAAGCTAATTGTCCGGTCTTCATTTATTCAAAAAATACAAAAGGCAATATGGTTGTTTATTATACACAACAGATGCAAAAGTTTAGCCTTTGAGTAAGCATCATAGTTAAATATTGTTACAATCAAAAAATTTACAGATGCAAGCAATCTCTTTCTAAATTTATAAACAATATATCTTCGTAATTCATGTTTTAACAAAGTTAACGGTAAACATGAAATTGGCGCTACAGTATTAACTGTAGAACAGCGACCACTTCAAAGCTTTATTAAACGTGACTTTGAGACTGTCTAGAGTAATTTTGTTATACGAGAGCCAGGATTGATAACAACAACTATTACTACGGTATGCTTGGAACAAAACACGTTTTACACTTTCGCTATATAGTTTAAACCTCATCATCAGAACATGTACTCTAATACAAAGCTTACGCTTGTGACATTCGATGTCGAGATTATCCGACAAATCATCCGCTATAACGTGTCCTAAGTAGCAGGTGTATATAATGCTGGCTGCACGAAAATATCTGACCACACAAACATTCATCTGGACGCCCCAAATATCTGGGACAGTAACGTAACAGCGCATACCGATTTATTAGCGTTAAACACAATGTCATGCTAAGTAGCGTACAAGGTACATTTATCCAGGAGGAATTGTAGTGACCTAGCAGATGGGCATTTCAAACACAAGTCATCTGCATAGACCAAACGATTTATGAAGACACCACCAATATTGCACCCAGTTTTATCCTAGATGTATAAAGTTAGTCGGCGCCAAAAAGAATCGCTGTCTGAATCGCCTACTGACCTACATAACACGTTCTATCAGCATTAGCGCAACCAAATTTACACCTAATACAATACTTTTTATTGAACTGAACGGTACAAATTGAATCGCCTACTGGCCTATAATATAAAACGTTCTATCGGTATTAGGGCAACCAAATTTACACCAAATACACTACTCTTTATTATCTATCAACTGACATAAGAATTTGGGAATTCTACCAAAAGGGGGCGCCAATACGAATCGCCGTCTGAATCGCCTACTGACCTATATAACACGTTCTATCAGCATTAGCGCAACAAAATTTACACCAAATACACTAGTTTGTACCGATAGAACGTATTATATAGGCCAGTAGGCGATTCGTTTTTTCTATCATCTGACATAAGAATCTGGAAATTTTACCAATAGGGGGCGCCAAAACAAATCGCCGTGTGAATTGTCTACTGGCCTATATAACACGTTCTATTAACATTAACGCAACCAAATTTACACTAAAGACACTACTCTTCATTATCTATCAACTGATATAACAGTTTTGAAATTCTTCCAACAGGGGGCGCCAAAACGAATCGCCAACTGAAGTGCCTTATGACCTATATAACACCTTCTATCAGCATTAATTCAAATTTACACACAACACACCACACTTTTTATTGTCTATCAACTGACATAAGAATTTGGAAATTCTACCAACAGGGGGCGCCAGAACGAATCGTCGCCTGAATAGCCTACTGGCCTATATAGCACGTTCTATCAGCATAAGGGCAACCAAATTTACACAAAATACACTAGTTTTTACCGATAGAACGTATTATATAGGCTAGTAGGCGATTCAGGTGACAGGGGGCGCCAGAATCAATCGTCGCCTGAATCGCCTACTGGCCTATATAACACGTTCTAGCAGCAATAGGGCAGCCAAATTTGCACCAAATACACTAGTTTTTATTGTCTATCAACTGACATAAGAATTTGGAAATTCTACCAACAGGCGGCGCCAAAACGAAATCGCCGTCTGAATCGCCTACTGGCCTATATAACACGTTCTATAAGCATTAGGGCAACCAAGTCTACACCACATACACTACTCTTTATTATCAATCAACTGACATAAGAATTTGGAAATTCTACCAACAGGGGGCGCCAAAACGAATCGCCGTCTGAATCGCCTACTGGCCTATATAAGACGTTCTATTGGCATAAGGTTAACCAAATTTACACCAAATACACTACTATTTATTATCGATCAACCAGCATCCAACCAGCATACATACACAATTGCCCCCGAAAGTTGTGTAAGCTAACGTATCCCCAGCCTACGTCTATAATTATCCCAATTAGTATACAAACACTCTTCTCGGTACAGTATGTTATACACCCATCGCTCCACCACCTAGGGCCTTCCCCACCCCCTAGGAAGGCCCTCATGTTGCGCCTACCATTGACGGTGGAGGTTGATCCAGTTTCGAAGTTATTCCATCAGTTCGTTGTCCAGTTCTTCATGTTCCATCTTTTTGACGGTAGCTGCTTCCCACCCCGCAGCGACATGTTTTACGGTTCTTCTGCTGAATCTGCGAATCAATAACCTCGCTGCTTTGCAATTCGCTGTTTGTCACCCTCTGCACCTGGTTATGTGGATCCGTGTCTTCCATCATTTGCATCAACCTTATCCATGCTTCGCAGCCGGGTGTGTCCAAAACGGGAGAACAACCTATGACATACCCGCGGAAGCCACACGCCACCCACACTACTACAAGCCAATGCGGGATAGCGAGAGGTGGCCCGAGATTTTCTGCCGCAGGCCCCCTACCCCCACAGGTCGGGGCCAGCGAGATGTTTACCAGATTACACCAGAACCGAAAAAGCAATTAGAGAAAAGGGTTCTTATGACATAAAGAGGCTGGCATACTTTACTGTCCGAGCCGACATATAATGAGATCAAACCGCCGCACGACCCTCGGTGGGCTTCAGAGAAACCCATCCCCTCATCGGCCCGCCCACACCTCCGAACTAACCTTTGTAGAAGAACTCTCTAGGCGAGATAGGGCCGGAGACGCCCAAGATGACCTCGTCCAATGGCCCCGCAAGTTCAGCTCCGGCGTAGGCATCCGGATCCATTATGATGATCATGAGGACTGGCCCGAAGACCCCTCGGGAGGTTCCGAGGCCGCGGCCGACTCTGAAGGCTTTCAAAGTCAGTCTAGCCGCTCATGAGATTATCATGAGGGAGGGGAGTCAGAGATAAATTTCAGCAACTCCGCCATCCTGAGAGGGGGGACGACTATAGGACGTCCCGGCGGGGCCTACGTAAGGAGAGTCATCCTTTCATGCGACCGCCGCAACCTTCGTATGAAGACGCCTCTATGTGCCCGGAGTAACGGTGCCGTCATCGATGCCTGCGCATGGCGCCACCTCGTGATACCCGACGGGGACCGACCCCCAGGCGTCTGGAACATCCAATCTACAGACCTGACAACGGGCATTCCCGATCATGGACCGGGCGGGCGGGGTCTCCCCCACGTCCCCCACCAGGTGCTGTACACTTGCGGTGACATCGTCCACATGACAAAGGTTTGGTGGACGGCTCCATGCTGACGCCGACGGCGAGGCGATTCCGATGGCTATCCTCGATCAAATCTCTGCGCCAGCTAGTCTACCTCCGACCCCCGTGGCCTATTCGTGAAGGGCTCTATGAGACCTCCCACTTGGAGTACCACACCATGAAGGCCTTCCTGTCGACGACTGACTGTGGCGACTTTCTGGCTCTTTGCCCGGGGTTTGCCCCTCGCTTTGCTATCTATCAAAAGTTTGTGAATAACATTATCTGCCTTGCCTTTTATATGCACTGCCAAAACGTCATGGGCACGGGTGGACGTTTCATGGAGGGTGTTGAGAGACTAAAATAAAAACCATCGCCTGGGCGATGCTGGTCCATATCCTCTGCCATGAGAAGAACTTCAATGCCTTTCACGTAGACGCGCAGAGCATTATTAATGACTTTGGTGTACTCCCCGAGTATGCCTCCCTGTACCTACGGGACATCGGCCTCCCACCTTCATTGGATCATTCCACTGGCTGAGCGCATTCGGAGAAATGTCGCAGTGGGCTGATTGTGCCGGGTGGTATACCCAAGCCGCCCGCGCGAACCATCTGCTATCACGATGACCGGATGCACAACTCACGCGACCCAATACTGCAGCACCGGTTAAAGGGTCAGACATCTACTTAACAGTACTGAAGGGTGCCTTTGTGTGAAGTACTGTACAGTGATTCTCCAGAATTGAATTGTAACTGTACAGTACTGAGCTGTAATGTTCTGTTCAATACTGAACAGTTTTATCTGCTCAGTACCTGTGTGTTACTTTTAAAATCCACTCAGTTTAGATCTTATGCGTTGTTTTAAGTAACAAACGAGTACCAATCAGTAAAAAACTAGTACTTAGCAGATTTTTTCCTGAGCAGTACTCTACAGCTGCAAACATCGCATTTATGTTCAGTTGTGAACAGAGCGGAATTAGCCAGAGACTGTAAATAACTAAGAATTTACTGAAAACTTTTTATGCAAACTACTGAACTCATTTCGAGATGTTACATACAGTGGAAGCGTATTTAAAATAATTTCACGCCTGCATACAGTTAAGATCATATACAACCTCAACAAATAACGACTGAAATATAATAGCACAAGGACAAGTTTCGAATTAAATTTATTATTATTAACTTAGTATAAAAGAAAGGGAATCGTTCCCGCCTGAAAATTAACCTAACATTAGTTGACAAATAATGAGCTTATATATAACCTATATCCTAGTAGTGTTGAGTAGTTCTAATAGTTCAAGATAGAAATAAAAAAATAAATTTGTACATAGCTCATATCTCGATGTCTATCCTTTTCAGTCTATCCACAATTTAGAGCACATGTCTTAAAAACTCACAAAATATTTATATTTTTCCTCTCCCTCTCTTCTTTAGTTCTATCTCACACTAAACTATCCAAAACCTAGTTTTAACGGACTTATTTCAATTGGTCAAGTCAATTATGGGCTAAAGAAACATACCATTGGCTATGGTATTTGATTGGCATCTATACAGCTACTAAGCGATAGACGGTGTCCAAGCACATGTGACTTACAGATTTGAATGAATGTAATATAACTTTATCACTTATAAAAAGTTAAGTTTCAGAAAATATAAACTATACTTAATTCAGTTCATGACAGATAATAAATAGATGAATTATTGAAAACCCTGAAGTAAACAACAATCGTTTTCTTTTTTTCACCAATAAGAAACTAATTCAAATCGTTTTATTTTGCTGGATTATCTCCATGTGACTTCGCAATTATACTCTACTTTCACAGCTCTTCCAAATAAACTCCTCTGTCTCCCCATTCTCGTTTAAAATCCCCCGTTTTATCCACAACAGTTAGGAAGTATTTTTCGGTTATAACTGTCGTTTACACGTTTGATAAGGGTTGTATAACAAGGTTTAGGGAGATTTTCGTCATGAAAAAGATGTTTTTCTTCGCCATGATAGGTAACAAATTTTAGTAATTTAGTTACTAAAATACAATTTTATAATTTTTAAATTGAATGTTAACATTGTTAATTCTATCTTTCTGATTTTCAAATCCTGTCCAGAATGTTTTCGTCTGATTACTTTGTGTAAATAGATGTTCTATTGTTTCTTTTCCCGTTCGCATAACTGGCACTGTTCGTTTTCAGACCAAAACTATACCCCTTATGTTAAAGATGCTAAGGTTACCATACAGACCAGGACCCGTATTCATAAAGCTACTTAAGTATTTCTTAAAGTTAAGAAAAACTTAGCGAAATTTCAAAATTAATTTAAATACCGAAACACCATTTTGCTTAATTTTCTTCGAACCTAATTGAAAGATTATAAGTAAAATTCATAAAATGTCAACTTAATTATTTGACAGTTAACTTTTTTTCATGATCAAATGAAATTTGAAATTTGGCTAAATAATTCTTAACTTTAAAAAATACCTTAGAAGCTTTATGAACACGGGTCCTGATCTGTAAGGTAACCTTAGCATTTTTAACATAGGGGTATAGTTACATTACTACTGAGTCAACTATCGGCTTCGGGCTATTTTAGAGTTATTTACTGCTATGATACCTTGGAGGTAGTCTATTGTTTGACCCCGTGTAAAGTTATTTGAGAAAATCGATTTTCATGAATACGAATATATAGATTCCAGCATTGTTTATGTTGATGTGTATCATTTAGCAAACAAACAAGGAGCATTTTTCAAATTATTTCAAAACGATTTAACACAGACCGTACAGAAATATTTTGCGCATTTAGTATTTTAATTCTAAAGTTATACTTTTCATCCCATCAAATAAGTTTCACTAGGATATTCCTCGCAAAAACTGTTGATCAGATAGTGCCACAGACAATGTGCGCTTTTAAAAGTAACTACTTTAAGGAATCTTATAGGTAGATAAGACAATCTAGTTCCCATTAAAACCAAAACTGCTAATTGCGTCCATATTTTGTTTCGGTGTTGTAAATTTTCTACCTAGTTACTAAACACAACTGACGCTCTCAAAGATAGGGATTCTTCAAATCTGTCAGTGTGTCTATAAAACAGCATTTTAAGTACTTATTTCATTTCAGAATAAGTAATTCATTCCGCGGTACAGTCAACTGTTACTTTTTCTATGGAAGGTCATTTTTAAATGAAT
>JAQQZZ010000495.1:0-12056 GCA_030265115.1 Mopalia vespertina
GTACATAAGTAAAATAAAAGCAAAACTAATTCGACATATGTAGAATAAAGGTGGAAGTGATAAAACGGCTTGCCATAATAGGCTAGTTTTAGTATGTTACTTATACTAGTCAAGTTAAGTCTGGACTTTTAACATTTAACATGAGTTCAGACAGACTAAGATGTGTTATTTCCAGTAGACCTACCATTAATACTCAATAATAACATACTGACTACATATATTCAATCTCAAGAACAGTTATCATTACAAGCCGTGTGAAACGTGTTTTCTTTGTCAGCCATGTATTCTTGCTTTTATTCATTTTCTCTTTCACAATGGTTTCTCATTTTACCCGGACATCTCATCAAGTAGTTGCCACGAAGTGGTGTGTGCAATTGTAATCAGTCTAAGTCTAACACTATTCAATTAAAACCGCTACTGGTTGTGTCATGACATGGACAATCTCGTGAGAAAACTCCCACATCAATGCTGGGTTTGATTCTGTTGTTCGGCGAGTCCATCTGATGGTGACTAAAGCTGGGACTAGCACAGTAATTAGTCTGTCTTTCAGGTTCAGCTAAATACGGGCGTCTGAGAAAAAGGTGATCAACGAACGGTTATCTGCTGTGTAAAGCTGATCGGATGACCACGTGTAGCTTTCACTCGGGTTAGTCATAGAAACAACTTTTAAATACGCTGCTAGAGTGCTTTTATTGTTACATTATCAGCCATTGATACGCATTACTACATTTATTATTAAACTGTTAATTGCCCAGACGGTGTTGGGTATGTAACCATATTACACGCTGCTCCATACTCAACCACTTAATGAGGTCAATTATTTAGTGTAAGTAAGCACCTCGAGCTACGTCAGACATTCAACTATGAAATAAAAGTTCTAAACGGCAAAATCAATTGACACTCTCGTTCGTCTATCTTTATCTCTAGGGTTATCACTGAGTTGATATTAACGATGTGAGTGACCTTTACGAGTGTCGTGGTCGAGGGAATTTTTGTGTCGTTAAAAGAAGAGGAAACTTTGAGATAAATTGGTAATGAAGTAGGGCTACTTCGTGACTGTGTTTGTTTACCATCTCACATTTATATCATTTGGTTCTTTGCTAATTTTCTTTTTGTTTAGATTTAAGCCGCTTCTGATTTTAAAATCAAGGTTATCTGCCAACACGGTATAGGCGAGAAACAAGATCACAAAGAGAAGGAAAATGACCAGCCATTCTATTCAATGTGGATATTTTATACATAATGGTATGAGTCCAGTTTAGTATGATCAAGGCTGTCAATGACAGTAATCTATATAATCTATAAGGACGTTACTATGGTAACACAACAGGTGTCATGCAGTATGTATATGTTATACACGGTTTTAGAATCAAAATAATCCTGTAGAATATCACCATTTGTGAAGTGTATATTTAACAAGATTCTGTGGCTATGTGTAACTTGAGGGAAACACAAAATTACCCTGACGCATCGTTCCTAACTTAGCGTTACAACCAATAAAGAGGAGTCTTGGACATGGCTTTAGTTTGTATAATACATCGGGCGTGATGCGCAATTCGTGATATTAAAAATATGTATTATTCCAGATGTGCCAAATCACACTAAAATTGCTGAAACAATTCATCATATTATGTCATGTCTTGTACCAGTTCGGTTGTGACCTATATGGACAACTGTCTGATCGATCGTACCAACGGCAATACGTTGATAAAGTCTAGTCAAGAAACTATCTGTACAAGTCGATAATTAAATGTGTATTGACCGGTGTTAGTAATACATGCACATCAACAACGAAGTGTCAGTTGTGTTTGTACACGGATATTATGTCTCATCTCAGTCAATAGTATTTCTACAAGCCAGCCTAAATCCACAATTAATAAAACACTTAATACAAATGGCGGTTAGATCGCCGGTATTGCTGTCTGAATAGGTATGGGATAAGTAACTATATATAAGAGAAATTATTACTTATCCCTTTTGTCGAGACAATCTCTTATTGGCACATCAAAACATTCAAAGGCAGCGAATTTATACATTGTGTGATAATACATTACGTTAGATTCAGATTTGTGTTTTACGTGGGGATTTTTTTGTGTGTATATTATCTCAACGCAGTTCCAGTTGAATTGAACACGTTACAATGATTCTCTGTAGCCATATATGTTTGCAGTCCATTTATTGCTCAGATACAAATTGATTTCACACGATGTCGTTTTTATAAATAAGTGATAGCGAGTACCTTCAGTTTTGGAATCTCATCTCTTGCCAAATACGGTCGCCCGGAGCTGCTAGTTACTAGATAGGTTTTTAGGTCACAACGGAAACATTGGAATCCGATAATCCTCTTCAATTGATTTTTAGTACCGATATATTGCAAAGTGTATGTAATACATCTGTAATTGTATCTGTATTTATAAACTGGGAAACACTAATTACCCTCACAAGTAATCCAAGAGAACTTTGTATAAAAGTGTGGTGTCAACAAATTTAAGACAACTAAAGTTTACCATTTGAACCATTGGTGTACATTATTCCACAAAAATTCCCCGATCTGCCAAGATGCGTATTTAACATTTTATGAAAAGGCTGTGCGACGATCGAAAACTGATAAACATTATCAACAAACTTATATTAGATATGCATCTAAGTTCGGATAAATGTCCACTATATATCCTCGAGACACACAAATAAATCAGGAAAGCAAAATACAAACATCATTAAAAAACGGTTTTAAAAAACAGTTCTTTAATCGTGTCTTATTGCATTATGGGATATGATATTCATCCTTTATATTACCATAACATTTAATTAGTTAGGTGATCGGTTGACCTGGTTAGTACAGCTACATTTCCTTTACTTTGATAAGTAACAAAAATGCATTACATTTTGTTTGCTTTTAAACGGTGTCCACATCTCTTCAACTCTTCGTATTGGTTGTTCTACAAGCTAGCAATACGTATGTTTAAGTTTTGTTCATTTACAGCTATTCTGGATCCTTCCGTTGTTTGCCAACTGTGTTTAATTTTCGTTAATTCACAAGTATTCCTGACACTTTTATCGTGTGCTTTACCCCTTCAACTAGACTGGATCTCGCAGACTGTCAACATTGGATGGTCAATACAACAAACTATCAAATCCTCACGTCTAGTGACATAAGATTGAGTATTCTCTTGAAATTGATCGATACTGTTCCCCAGTTGAAAACCTTATCGATTCCAGTCAGGCTAGCTAGCGCCAGACTTTTCCACCAAACAAAGGGCATAGGATAAAAAATATGAAATCTTTTCAGTCATATTAACAGTGCAAATTCCAGTGGATAGATAGGCCTACACTAGAGTGTTTGAACAACACAAGTTTGAAAGCGGGATGGTCACCGAAAATAAGCTTTTATGCACAAATTCTCATTGCTATGTTATTACGTAGTCTTAAAACTTTGTTTGTCAATTAAAATATCACTGTCGAAGTAAAATACCTTCAATGTCTACTTAACTCGTACGAGCCAAGGGAATTACGGCCGAATTCGAGTTTGAACTAAAAATAGGCTTGACATTCACTTCAAAATTGAATGTGTGTCATTAGCGCGTCATTCATTGCAAACGCTAAATGCTCTTGAATCACATATCAGCGACGCTTTATGGTAAACAGAGAAAACTGCAAAAGTATCGTTTTAGGCTTCTCTGCCTATTCGCCTATGTCTTAACCTTGGCTTGCGAGGATGATGTCACCCTGGACGTGAACCTGTTGTGAGTTAAATATATTGGGATCATCACCTTACAATCGTATGTCCACAGTATTTAGTCTATGTGTAGTAAGAGCCCGATTCCTGCAAACGTTTGACGGCATTTAGTTTAAACGCATGTTGACATTCATACCAGAGTTATGTCCCATTATTGCAAGATTTGTTTGTTTGTTTGATTGGTGTTTAACGTCGTACTCAAGGGTATTTCACTTATATGACGACGGATTGTCCACATTACACGGCTCATTGCCTTATTACGGTGGAAAACCGGGAGGAAACCTCGTAAACCCAATTTGTTTTTTTTTTAATTCGTAAAGATAAGATTGTATACCACTGGAATACAGACTGTCATCAATTATGGATATACTGTATTAGTGTGGAACACCAAGGTGAAGTAAAGTTCAATTGCCAAATCACGACAGTTTGGCAGTTTAAGCAGACTATCCCTGCGAACATGGCGCGGGGGTAGTGTTTGTTTGCTTTGTTGTTGTTGTGTTATTCTGCGGTTCTTAAACTCGAGGTGTGGTCACAATTTTCCGGAAGAATTACATGCATTCAAACATACATTAACATCTTACCTGGACATTATCAAAGTAGGCCAATACTAGCATTTATCCAGTGACGCTGAAGAAATGTGAACCCGTTTACCTACAATCAGACGTTCAAAATACCACCAGGCCGTGATCCTAAAAACATATTATTACCGACTTTTCAAAAATGTCACCGACTCGTCTGTTAATGCCCCGGCGTATTTTTTTAAATTCGACTTATCAGGCATACTTATCCATTCATCGAGGCAAGAATCGGTGCACTGAAACCGCTTGTTTATTCGAAGGAATGTTTACAAACAGCAAACAAGGTTATAATGTAAAACTTAGTTTATCAAATGCGACATGGGAAAGATAGTCAAAATGTTAGCGTCCCTGTAGACATACGCCACTCTACATTATTTCATCATTACACTGTCGCTTTTCGTTAGTTGAAAGAAAGAGAATCCTTCAAGTTATTACATTGACTAAAAGCATCAAACTAAAGAAAGACGTTTATTGAGTTTACTAGGCGTGTGATCAGCCAAAGGTAAATAAATGTGATGAGGCAGCCAGTTCAAATTGGTGTTACATTATACCGATGTTCTCTACTGGAATGTTGGACTGCTAGGCTGATCACGTAATTACTGACTGCTGTGATAGCGACCTCCAATCAAGTTAAATTGCCTCACCGAATAGTAAACTTGTAAAAAAAACAGAACGATTTTGGCGAAAGATCAGAACTGTTCTATATACTAATACCGTATAATGTGTGGACGCTGAGATAGGTTTGCAATCCGTCTCTCTGAGATGAAGTAGAATACCTTAAAATGATGTCAGATAGACCGAACAGTCTTAGAAACCGTGGTTGGAATTTTTATCTTATACAACAATTTACTTAGCTATGTTGAGTTCAAATATATTTTACTGATAAAAAAAGTCAGTGGAAATTTGTACAATTCAATACAACTTATTAAAAATATAAGATTAGTACAACTAATATTTACTACAACTTTCCAAAACTTAAAAGGCCTTTATTTTTATAGTGCTAGAAAAACATAGATTTGTTTGTTTGTTTGATTGATTGATTGGGTTTTAACGTCGTTCTCAAGGGTATTTTACTTATATGACGACGGATTGTCCACTTCACACTGTTCCTTGTCTCATTACTGTGCAAACCCTGCATGAAACCTCGTAAAAACAACCCCGGCGATTGCCGGAGCCACATCATGTGACTCAATCATATACCTGATGGTCGACAGACGGACACGATCCTGTGAAGGGTAAATTGGAGTAGGATTAGTAAGCGCACACGCTACCACTATGCCACGGCCGCTGGCCGAAAAATATATATGTTTGTCTTGGGATAAAGGATCGCAACAATCTGGCAAACCATGAGAGTATTATATATTGACTAATAGATTTCTTTTAAGTACGTTTCGAAGGATGGATGAATTGACGTGCATGTATTTGTGGAAACTAGCTTTAATTGGTTACCATAAATTTGGTGGATTTCACAAACACACAAAATTCGTATGTGTGTTTTTGTTTTGGTTGTTCTATTATGACATTCAATCTTGATAGGTTTATTTCATTAGTACGTGGGTAATAACAAACAAACAGACTAACACAATGAAGGGAAATGCCGATATGTTTTTGCAAATTAGACAGATTTATGAAGACTTGTTCCTATTTAAGCATGACCTGCTGACAGTTGCATGTTGACAGAATGTCATACAAACGCAGTATTTGCAACCGTTTCGACCATTAACATAATATTTAAATGTTTGGCAAAAACCAGACTATCCAAACATTACCTTCAACGGATAAAGTCTATACAAAAAAATTTAATATTCCGATATAAACAAGCTAGCATTTAGTTTGCTGGTCTTCATAATCTTGTACTTAAAATGTCTCTTCCTCTCACACAAATCACCAGTCCCGACCAAGGAATCATTGATTATCAAGAATTCTTCACCTGTGTCCGATACTTCATAACTACCATTATCCTAAGTTGACAAAAACCAGGGGTAAATGTCTACTTTATTGTTTGGTTAATTTTGAATCCATGTCGGAATACATTGTGCGCTAAAAAATAATCACATATTTTCTGTACCATGTTATTCGGCATTGTTATCATCTCTCGAGACGCCTGTATGTTATTGATAACAGCTTGAGATTAAGATATATGCAGAAACTTGTCTCTGGGAGTTTTTTTTTTTAAATTTAGATGATTCACCGGTCGTATTAATCGACATGCTTATAAGCCATCCTCTAGAAATGTATATGAAGGTCAGCCAATAAAACGCAATACGTTCAGACTAACTAAGCAGTCTCTATTGAGCGCGTGCATTACAAGTGATGACGTACATTGCGTGAATAAAGCATGTCTTCTCAGCTTCTCGTTTGGTTTTGTTTTATCTCCTGTCAAACTGTACATATTTGATAAATAACATTTGCCCCTGTAGATAATGGCACATATAAGTATTCAGAAGGTAAAAACATTGTCGCAATGAATGAAAAGAGAGATGCGCCAAAAACGGATACAACTTAACTATACTAGTATTGATCTTAAAAGTAAAGTGTGACATGCGTTTGAATTTCAAATAGACGTGTGTGCGATTTCGACCAACACCAAGAACGGATGATCGAAAACCTAATTAAAAGATTCCAGCAGATCTAGTGGCAATCTCTACGTTACAGAGAAAGGCCCAACCAGTAAAGAAAGAACTATGGACCAAAATTGTATTATCATCCATAGTGATTCATAGGCATAGTTTATGTTTATTTATTGCCAAAGTTCTATGAAAATTTTTGATAAAAGTTAAGGAAATTCGGTAAACTAAATAATAAATAATGCTCCACACCTCTTACCATTAAATGTGAATATTATAAGACTTACACTTATTCTCAATCATTTTCATTTATAGGCATCGCTATTTTTAATCCTTTTGTTTATTTATTTATCATTATTGATAATTTAATTTGATTTTTTCCTATTATATACTTTTTATAATTTTAGTAAAATTGTATAAATAGAGAGTTAGTGCACTGTATATAGTGTTTTTCATGGCCTGTTACTGGGTATAATGGAATTTTGGCCTTGTATTGAATTAATAAATAAAATAAATAAATAACTATCGATATTATATTACACCTTCCGTTGCCTTTCAGCAATCAATAAATGCAGATGGAAATTAAACAACCTGATTGAAGGACCGTTTTCTTGCTCACACAAAATGTCTAGTCTTAATATGAAACCTTGGAACTCGGAATTCTAAACTATTTACCGATCCTTGGTGACCTCTCTCTATTAAATACAAACATTACCAACGACATGGTCGCTTTATCGTGGTCTATTAAATACACCATGCTCGACAAGGTGAGATGAGTTATTTCTCCCTCTGGCTCTTACATCATGACGGTCATTTCCTTTACTCCAGGTAACCATTACGTTTCATAATACATGATTTGAGATTTGTTAGTAATGTCCTTTCAAATCGCTATAGTAATAGTACAGTCACTGAGATGATAATTAAACAAGGTTATATTTCATATTAAAACCTTCTACAAAAAAAATGTGAAAGTGCTTGCGAAACAGTAATACTGATAAAGATGTATGCGTAATAAAGGCAGATGTGGAAACTCAGCGAGGAAGGAACAATTTTAACGCTTCATTAATTCAGTGCTGTTCACAAAGAGAACCAATAAAATCCGTATAGGATGTATAATATGATCGTCAAGTTTTCCTATTTGAAAAGAACCGTCATTAAACCTTTGATCACAAAAGCTTTACTTGTTGAATTTAGTTTGACTGTATTTGGTAATCAGATCTAAAAATAATGTACTGCCAATATACTTGTTTACCTATCGATAAAAAAAGGTTCGATACCACTAAAATACGTTCAAGAGTATGGGTTTAAATTCTTTTCCCATAAGTTCTAATTGTTTAAGCTGCAACAGAAACTCTTGACGTTTTTGTGGTTGTCCACTCTATATGATTGAGTGGTTGTCTAGCGTTTTAAACCGAAAAGAAGTCCACTTTAGTTTTTTAAATAAATCCTGTTTTGTTTGTAGGATGTATACTATGCCCTAGAACTATTATGTCAACACAGTTCGTATCGGATTTACATTTCCTTAAATATTTTAGATATTAACCATATGTTTTTATTTCATCTTAATCAACTCCACATTCTCTGTAGATCTTCATTAAACGCATATAAATCAAACAAGCAGGGTGTAATTTATTTGAACACTCAAACCAACGAAATGCATGTTAAACGACTCGCTACCGATGATCGTTCCACAGATGGCCAAACATAATGCCGTTAAAGTGTGTTTATCTTATCTAGTATGGGCATTGGACTGAAACGGTTGACAATTACTTTAGACATAGAGTACATTATTTCAACCGTTATTTGTCACTTTTCATTCTTTGTCTTTTTCTAAGATAAATAGAAACCTTCAGACCGAAACACAAACTGAAAGCTTCCTATTAAAACAAAGCCGTTTTGGTGATCGTGACGCTTGTTTTAGTAACAAAAATATTGTTACAGTAGAAGTCAATGGGTTTCGCGAGGCAGACGCTTGTAAATCGACCATCAACTGATACGGCTTGGGTGGCCACAATACTCCCATGGTACTGATCGGATGTCTATTTTAATGGGCCCATAAAATGTTGTTTAAGTGGAACAAAAGTTTACACCGTCTTATCGGAAGAGAACAGGACAAAACATGAGGCGAAAGGCTTCATTGTAACTATAATCCTGCCTAATGAGCAATCTTGTACCTGGAATGTATTGGCATATGATTAAAAAAGGGCGCAAGGACACACTATATTCACACCATATTCCAACTATCGATCACAGAAAGATTGTGACAACACGCACCCACAATTGATTCCCAGCCGAGCAACTCCACGATTTGGATTCGTAAAGTGTGATCGTTATTCAGCAGCAGATCTGAACATCACCTAATTATGAGAATATTCTCTCACTTAAACAGCTGATATCTGATCAGATCTGAACTTTATCAGATCCATCCATAATTCTATAGTGCTGGACTAACACCTTTTGCATTGAGTATTTATCAATATATAACATGGAAATACTTGGTATGGCTAACCACATCTTAATTTATTGGATAGTACGGCTCTATCTCATTCCAGTGATCTCAAGGAATGCGATAGAAACGTAGTATCCAATAAATTAAGAAGTTGTTATCCATACCAAGTCTTTCCATGTTATGTGTACTCCTGACTTCTAAATGCCATTTAAGGAATATATTTCTCAATACAACATAAAATACGAAAAACATATACATACTATTTCAGATAAATTAACCGTTTTTGACTAAAACAGTGTATTTAAGGGACATCCTGTTTATAGATACTTACCGAGAAACTTTAAAGTGTATCTTTAAAATCTGACAACCAATGGAAAATCTCAATTGCCCCTTAACTAACTCAGATGGCAGTTGTTCAGAGTTTTACAATTGTTGAAATATCACCAAAATTCCAATTATTAAGTTCATCATAAATATCTGTCTCTATTTTTGGTAGTTCTTTTGATATTTTAATGTTAACTCATCGTCATTATATGTAAATTTCAGTACTGCAACAAAAGTACTCACTCAGCAAACCGAACAGTTTCGTATATTTTGTCAAATTCACGCATCTTTGCATCCCTTGTATAGATATGTACAACCTTAGATAATGTTTAGTTTGTGCAAGGTTTGGGTTGTAATGTTAATGTGAAGACTGGAAACAATTGATCCAGCTACATTAGTGTAACCTGACAGATTGTAGAGCAAGAAGGGTCACATCAGTCAGCTGTGAATGTTAGGATAATTGAGACTATTTTGAGGTGAGAATGCGCTGCATAAATGTATTGGTCGCTTTATATACAGTTAGACTTCGGAACGAATCTATTTGTGACTGGCCATTTTCGCTATACTGGCCTAAGTACTTCGGGCTGATCTGGTTATTTTATTCCAGGGAACTTTACTTTAATGTGCAATAATTTCCGTTGCCTGGGTAGTGATTTCTTTTGAATAAATCGCAAGCTCTTAGGCTAGTAAGATATCGCTTAAGGACGTACTAGGTTGGTTTCTTTATTTGCCAAACGCTTAGGTATTAAAAGACTTTTCTTTGACACTCGTGTAACATGTTGCAGTTTACTTTAAACACAAGAAACCAGTGAAAGTCTCTGACGAAGGTATTGTGTTAGAATAATTGAGTGTCAAATAAATCAATAACATTAAGTGAAATGATCGTTAGTTTAATCGACATACGTCTATAGAATGACCTGTAATACGACGTTTGTTGTCATACGCTACACTTCCTGAATTATTCAGTTTTACTTGAATGTTGTTGCAACCAATACTAAATAATGATCGACTCCTCAATTGTTCAAGGTATTTTATCACTTTATTGATTTAATATTAGTTGAGGTGATAAAAGACCAAAGGGAATTCAACGTAATCTGCCATGTGCCAGAGTACATTCGGTGGATTGAATACAATATGATCTCTAAGTGGTTTAGTTTATTAAACAGCAAATACGGACACCAACGTGATGTTAACCAATTATATCTCCATATCCGAATCGTTCTTTAGAATAGTTGCTAAATAGACAGTACATACGTTACAAACAAACACATGTAACATTCATGTCGTTTTAAATTGATAATGCCAACGGAAACACGGTGTTCTTGGGATGAATAATATGATGTTGACCGTATATCAACTTTAAATGTCTTGTCAACAATTTAAACAACAGTTCACACCGAGTTACCAAAATAATATGACGAATTTGGCTTAACACTTCATTGTGTTTATACTGTTCGACAATGTCATGTCATTTCTTGTATTGGGGAGCATTTTTTTATACATGTAGACTTTCTGTCTCAACTCCTATTCGATTAAGGTCAACTGTTTTCACATGTTCTTTTGAACCATCTCCACCTTATTATTTTGTTCTGCCACAAAGTCGACAATGTCGACGCCCAGCCCTTTAGTTAATTGCAGATCTGTTAAGAGCCAGATATATTGATTAGTACATTTCCTCGAGCTTAAATGGCCGAAAAGGGAGTTTTAAGCTGCAGATTGAGGAAGCCTTAATTCTGTTCCTAGTTAAGTTTATTGAAACTGTAATGAACACAACGATATTATAGTAATACGTAACATGATTTTTAAGCTGATTTAAATATGAAAGCAGTACTCTTTTAGCCTTCCCATTGACATGTCATCACCGCATCGCATTCCAGTGGTACCATTGTAAGTATATATACTTGTGAAACCTCGGCTATATTGCTATTAAAATCAACGCGTACGAGATTGTAGAAAGGACACTATAATGAAGGCGTGAATGATGATAAATGTATGGAAGCTGGATGGGGTCATCTCACTCTCCCGGTTTTAATAAAACACGAAGAAGCGAGGCAACAAAAGACCGAGGGCGTGAGAAGGCGAAGCGATGGAGCGTGAGAGGAAGATAGATCCCGTATCATCACTCGTGATTTTACTATGGCAGGGAGATGAGGAGCCAGGTTGAATTTAATCCCTCGATTTATATAAACATGTGGCTTAACTTGGTCAACACAACAGAACCATGCCTAACTTGTTCATATCATGTCCATTCTTTACTTGGTAAACACAACAGAGCCGTGTCTAACTTATTCCTTTAAAGGACAAGACCACCCAAAAACCGTGTTTTCTACATAAGTAAACATTTTTCTGTCAAATGCAATACACAAATTCTGATGTTCCTAACCCGATCATAACTCTAGTTA
>JAQQZZ010000506.1:0-12056 GCA_030265115.1 Mopalia vespertina
CCTTCGCCCCCTCTCACACAAACAAACATGTACATTTAATTTTATCTGACTTGACATTTTGGTGCACTGAAGAAACACAGTTCTATCCACTCATTTATTGGACAGCCCGAAATCGGCTTATTGTATATGTTGTTGTTGTAACAGGCGTACAGGTTACCCGACTGGAACTAGACAACCTGCCAACGACGATAAGCCCAGGGGCCACTTTAACAAAATGTCGTAATGTACGTTAAATTTCGTCATGTTAAACAATAGGCGTAAAAGTATCGTTCGAGATTTTGTTGTCGTACGACATTTTGTGAAAGTGGCTCCTGGAGCAAAGGCAAAGTAAAAACAGGAAGGTCATTGACTTCATTTCCTTTGCTATACCTTGCCAGAAGCCAAAGCTAGTCTTAGGCCAATTTTGGCGCCATATCATGTTCGATGAGAGTGTCGTTACATGTGGTCTGCTGTGTGTCCGTATGCGCCGAAATGACCAAGCGGCATGCTACAAAATGATATCAAATCAAACTTGCCAACACGATACGTGGTCCAGAAGAGTTTGTTTTTGTTAACTGCAGCGGAAATTTTGTAGACATACTTATCTGATGGAGTTATTTACTTCTTGGGTCGCTGCCAATCATAGGTTTACATCGTTTTGCCTTTGTAGTAGAAGGACCGACACAATTTACTTTCACTGAAGAATCGATATCAATATTCAATGAGAAAAGAAACTGAAACTGTTTATAGCCCAGTAAACCCACGCCCTTCCGAGCAATGCAGCCCGCATGCAACCCACGTGCGTAAAATAACAATACTACTTCGATGTACCATTCACGGGTTCGAATCCGTCTGTCGATCATCAGGAGTCAGTCACACGATGTAGTTCCGGCAATCGCTCGCCAGCGTTTTTTTTTACGAGGTTTCCTCGCTGTTCTTTCGCCGTATTTGGGCAAGGAACAATGTAAAGTGGACACCCCGTCATCATATAAGCGAAGTACCCTTTAGTACGATATTAAACCCCAATCAAACAAACAAACAAACAAAGACAAGCGTTGGGCGGGGATAACATTCAGACAAGGATTGGTCATCACTAATCTGTAGAGTGACGGAGAACTTAGTGAAAGAAAGCACTCTTGGAGTCAAACGTTAGATGAAAGACAAGCCTATATGACACCGTATGGTTTAGTGTGACAATAGGCCATGTAAGACACGTCATGTGATATGCGATAATTCAATAAATTCACTCCACTTCCGAGTACCACCTACATTTTTTCAAATATTTGCATAAACGTAGAACTAAAAAGGGTCAAAGTTAAAAGTATAAAAGTAAAATTCTCCCTTCCAGTCCTTCAGCTGCAGCCAACAGCAACACAAACTATGGCCCCAAAAAGATCGATATTCACACCATAGCGACAGAGTTTGAACGTGGAATCAAGTAGAAGAGAACGAGACTTACATTCCATATTCAAGCACAGTTGTAGTACTGATGTGCGCTGTGCCAGCCATTCGTGCACGTGTTTGGGCTTTTTCTGTTTGAATGTTGCAAAGATGATGCAAATTTAACAAGCTCGCTAACGCGGTTGCTTAAAAATATTTCTATCCATTATAACCGTTTGTAAACAAACTATGGCATTTGCTGTCATAGTCACGTGGTTGTTTTTTTATGTAGAAAGACCCGGCTGTTTTGGTTCCCTAGCACTAAGGTCGCTAAGGACTTATTTTAATAACTCAAGTTAATGAATTCATAGTCAGCGCTGTTAATATAGTCAATGAACATGTTCACCAATCCCCTTTTCATTTTTAAAAAAATAAAATACTGTTTAACTCATTATATAAAGACCTTGGCCCATTTGTTCGAAGCGCTATTAAATTTAATGCTGTATTAGATGACCTCACGCCACGTTGTAGGTCTATCTCTAACCTGGTGTTACCAATTTAATCTGGTGTTAGCGACTAATCGTCTTTCGAACAACCGACCCCCTTGTGTACCCGACTGTACACCTCGTCGGCATGGAGCATACTTTCGGATAGTCAGATGTACGCCATAACATTGAAACGAAGTTACGTAACGCGCTAAAACACTAAACAAACAAACTTAACCTAGAATACGGCTGCATCGCCTTCCTTCGATACTCCGTTAAAATGGGGCTGTTAAATCTGCACTCTCTCTTTACAATACATGTTATCACTACCGGTACTAAATACTTGCTAAACATCGTTGTTATCAAGACCTTCTAAACTAAGGACAAAGAACAACTTACCCAACAAAAGCATCTCAGCATCCAATAGAAGATGTGTCCAATGGCTGAAAAGCTTGCTATTATCTTTATTGGCCTTTCGATCCTATATTGTTGTTCTGTCAAAGAATAAAAGAATGCTATATTAATACTGATCACTTATGAATCAGTCTTCAACGACCAATTCATCAAAAAGTATATTAACACGTTGGAAACTTGTTCATTTGTAGATAGTATCCCGGTTAGAAAAGATCTAGGTAAGGGATTGAGATGGTGATAATTAGTTTAACATCACAGTATAGGTGAGAACAATGGTGTTAATAGCATAGTTATACTACACTTTGCAACATACTTCCGGTTTACGAGGTAAATCGACGTATGGTTAGATTGTATTCACGGCTAAATTGTTCCTAGTTGTTCGTAAGTAATTAGACATGGGTGTCTTTCTTTGTATGCTGGACATTAACCTATCGAATCGATTCAGAAGTCAATTACCGTAATGCCGTTTTATATTTTAGTCGACTGTATATTTCAAATATGTGACCCGCTCCAGCGAAATACGGACTAAGTCGCAAATCATTGTTTTGAGTATTGAGCTAAAGGTAAAAATGGCATACAAGGTCAATATTGAGATTTTAGCGAAAATAAATTGAAGCAACTGTGGAAATGTTGGTCTCATTTAAGGTTAGGTGTCTATGGACTTTGAATGGTTGTCTTTCCAAAACAATTATCGAAATTTGAAGTCAGTTTCTCAAAAATTGTATCCGGTACAAAGGCTGTCTTTGTCGTACTTAAATAGCTATAACTTGGTCAGTTTTAAAGATATTATAACTTTTCTTTTTGTGCGAATTAGTCCGTAATTCACTGAGACGTGTCACATATAGTGAACTGTTTTTCGAATAATCCACCCAAAGACACAAATAGTCTAATGATTCTTCAATACTGTGTCAACAACCAACATATATTCCATTGCACCACCTCAACTTCAATCGAATACAGTGCCGGATTTAACTATATGCTAAGCAGGCCGAAGCGTATGGTCTCAAAATCTACGGTGCCTCCAGCCAAGGTTTAAAATATTTTTGACACTGTCATAGGTCTTTCCTAGGCATGCTTTGTGGGGCCTCGCGAGTGGGATAGCCTAGGGCCTCTCTTCATCAAAATCCGGCTGTGCCTGTAGGCCTATATATCCTTACACAAAGCCAACATACCAACATCCGTATTGTACTTGTCTACATATAATAAACTATTCCATCAACAATGTTAGCTTTAGCCCAATGTATCAACCTTCATAGCGATGTATCGACCTAGTAGTCGACTTCAGAAATTTAATACATCTCAAAGTATCAACACTATCAGTAGTTTTTCTATTTTTTTATTTATTTTTTTGCTTTTCTGTTTTACTCGGTCTGCATGAAAAGTGTCGCTGAATCATAAAGTCACCTATTTAAATATTTTACCGTTTATTTTCCCTTTTTTCATATTCGATCACTTCGTTAGATAAATTACTATTAAAACATAGGCGGAGGAAATTGTCTACTGGAATAAAATATTTTTAGCGAATGCTGTCTTCATTAATTAGGAAAAAAAGGGACAATGCGTGTAATATGTTAATTTTGTCTCAAATAAAACACCATTTGCAAAAGATCTGATATTTTTTAGTCCAAAACCCTGTTTAGAAATACAAAACAGAAATAGGGTGCCTGTATGTTGTACGAACACTAAACTCCTATTTGTTGAGTCAATAGTGTCATATCTGGAAACAACGTATATTGATAAATGCCATACTTTTCATTAATCTCATTCGTTGTGTAAATTTGACATACATTTGCATTTGTCCACAATTCGACAAATTACCAATCGTCCAACTGGCCATACGATGTCCATCTAAGTGAGATTGTAAGTTTTGCCAAACAAATTCCATTATAAAATCCCCATACGCGAACAGTGGAATCGTCCAAACAATGCACAGCCCGGTGCTATTGTCTTCGAAAGGGGTGAGCGGCTATTCAATCGCAGTAGCTATAGGTGCCAAGGGGTTAAGATGAATAATTAGGAATAGGTTGGGATCGTTTATTGTAAACCCCCTGTGGGCCAGTGTTTGTCTAGTATCGTATCTCAACCTCCTGTTCCCGCAGTGCGGAGTTTGCCCGCGAGAGTTGCACACATATGTTAGAAACACTGACATTGAGCTTTGTTATTTGTATTGATTGACTCGCGTTGGAAGACAGGAGTGCCTATACGAAAAGCCGAGTACACAGAACGTTCGGAAACACTCGTGCACGCTGTGAATCAGCCGATAATCTTTTTCTTTCAAATGGCAAAAAACAAGCGCTGACATTTGCAAATGTCTATGCGTCTTGATGCTATGTTATAGTGTAACTCGGTTAAGTAAAGTCACATGTATCAACTGACATGATACTGTTCAGACTCAAGCGGCCATCAAAATGACCGAGTGTGTTATGGGGTGATTTAATGTTAAATTGTTCGCAAAGTTCATACTTTGCAATATGCGCTTGTGATACCGTATTTTCTAGTAGCGAATACTACGGGCGAGACTCTTGATTTCCCAATATTTAAAGATTGTGCGGTTACCTATGCACGTAATGTCTTAAAGCAGCACAGTTAGTGTTGCACATAAAGAATGTTTGCCTCGATACTCGCTCTTTGGTAGAATAGTTTGCGATGATCTTGAGTGTGCATGGCTTGTGATTGGATCTGCGTAGAGAGACATTGGTCTTCACAAACTGGATCTAATCGGATGCGCAGAATGTTCCCTAAATGACCCATTAACACACACCGGTAAGTTTAAGTATGTTTTGATTGATTTCTTTCCTAATTGCATTTGAGTTTACTATCTTTCGTGTTTCTATATGCTAGGAGTCAAACCAGACAAATTAGGTTCGTTGTAGAAGTGGCACGGGCCGTAGATATGCGTTTTCCCAAGAACTTCGTTACACTTCCATAATTGTCCTCAGGAATATCAAGTCTGCATGAGTACAAGGGACTTTCATTTCAACAGGGTGTTTAAAGACAGATGAGTGATTAGTATGGGCGAGAGAATGAATGCACTGAGGGGAAGACTTTATATCGAACGTATAGATAAATGGTTGTATGTACAGACAGAAGAGCCGACGAAAGAAAACAAGAAGTCACCTGTGTTGTTAAGCATATTATATGACAGTACAAATACATTATCGTTTCACATACAATTTTCAATATTTTCGGTATTCCGTAATAATATAAATGATCTTATTTTATCGAGTGACGGATCTATGTGACATCGACGACCTATGTCATTGGGTTGAATTTGCAACAATTGGATCAAAGCGGAAATCCCCAAGCTAGGCTTCATAATGCCTGAATAATTATCCGCGCGGTGATCGCGCAGGTGTGATGTTTGAACGTTATCTCTAGTAACACATTTAATGAGCATCGCAAACTTGGAATACCGGACCTCCGTCTTTTTGGCATACACACATAATTGTGCACAAACATATGCCAACAGCTTACGTCCATACAGGAAACTTATGCGGATGTGACATGATTTTGGGAAATCTTTAAGCATGGTGCCTGTGCCTGAAAGTAGTTTCCGCGTAACAAATTGATTGGAGACTTATATTGTTGTTCCATACTTAGCCGGGTTAAGCGTGTTATCTGTACTGAAATTTAACTTCTTGGGTGAAAAGCTGGAAAAAGGGTTTAAATGTGTCAAACAAGCAAATGTTTCAATTTCATTTCATTTCTTTATTCACTTATTTTTTTTATTTATTAGAATAACATATATCAAAGGTGGGCGTTAATCCCATGTAGGGCTCTATTAATTCCAACGACTTGACACAGAACGCAATAAATAACGGGGAACATTAATGTAATAACAACATTCACTGAAAAACGTATTCGACATATGAACATATGATATAACAATTAAAAAATAAAATTGTTTACATATTTTGGTTTTGACGTGTAGCGACAGGTATCTGTTATTATAGTCGGTTTTCTACGATACCCTTTTAATCGCGATTTATACAAGGACACGGATAGAATTTCGTGGAAAAAAATGGGCCACGTATTCCAGTTCGTCCGTAAATAGAAGCTCGTCATATCATTTGCACACAGTGGAACAGTTACTAGCATATATTATATAACTGTAGATGAACATGAAGTGTTCTATGAAAACTTGTTTCAAATGCTGTTGGAATACATTCAGGAACAAAAAGTAAGACATTATATTCATTCAAGGATAAAACTGGTATAATGTTATATTCGTCGAAGATTGGAGAAATGTCTTGCAAGCACCCTTGCTTTTTTTTAAGAGTTTCTGCAACAACACCATAAGAGCGATAAGGACAGACAAAGTTATGCAATATAATAAATGTTCTATTGTTCACTTATTCATCTATGCGATTGACAACACCAATGTTTCTGGATAGCTTTCTGCATACATTCTCAACGTGCGTTTTCTAGTTAAAACATTCATAATGAATATAACTTAACAGTTCAAACTATTTACTTGATCAATATTATGTAGTAATATTTTTATTGGTTGATATGGTGCTCACCTATTGACGCTTTTATTAGTATACAATTTGTTTTATTGATATTTAAAGACAATCTGTTCGCATGAATAATTATTTTAAAACTATTATCTATATACCAGTGAAAGAGCAGGAATTTCTTCATATACAGAAATGATATTTCACTGCAATGAAATAGCACTTTTTGTTATTACTCTCTGATCTTTGACCCTGTGCGGAACATAGTACTTTTTTGCGTGTCGACTGCATACTTCCGTTTGACAGATTAAAGGTGTAGGACTTCGGTGTAAATTTTACTGCACCAAACACGGATATAGTGCAATTGTCCATGCAGGTGAATTGATTCAATAAGTCAGAGAAAATGAGGGGATAGCTGTCATTTCAAGCTGTTGAACGTTAGCAACCTGGTGGTCATAAGGAAACATATTAGAAATTTTAATCAAACAAAACAAACAAGACATTTCTTGTGTAGATATCATAGGGAGCTTCCTAATGGCTTGGCGCTCTCATAAATAAGGAGAATGCTGATGCCGATCTTTTTGTGATGTATTTGTATTTTGTCCTGTGATTGTCCTGTATTCGACCTGCTTGTTTTTGTTTGTTACCAGTGGCGTTGATGCTGGTTCCGTCATGTAAGAGAAATGACATTAAGTACGGCGTTAAACACCAACCAAACAAAACAAATCACAGGACAATCACAGGACAAAACACAGAGATCGGCTTCAGCAAAGCCCTTATTTATGAGAGCACCAGGCCACCAGGATACCCTCAGCAAGTTAATCTTGACATGTCATGACCGACAATCTCTATAGAAAATGCATAATTATTTTCCTTTGTTAACTAAATATATTAAGAAGATAGAGAATTTGATTGAAATAGACTTTTACTCCATTGGATATCATTTCTGTCAAACTGCACTGTGGTAAAACTGACTCAAAGAGTTAATCGAAAATGATTCTTTACCATAACAGAGTATTGCCCATTTCATCTTACCATAATACAGATAAAGAATGTTTTGGCAAAAATATAATTTCATTCTCAATTTTTGGCTTTTTGTAAGCCAATATCATTTAAATCATGTTGGGAGGGACCTTCCTGTTGCCCTGGTGTTTTTCGAATTAAGGGGCAACACGAAGCCCGTCTGTTTGTGATGTCTTTGTCGTACGTCCTGTGGTTGTCCTGTATTTGTCCTGCTTTGTCTTTGTCTGTTGCCAGTGGCGTCGATGGTGGTCTCCTTCATCCACTGGGCTGGCACTGCGTCATGTGTATGAAATAACCTTTATTACGGCGTTAAACCCAAATCAAGAAAGTTTGGAATGTTATAGTTTGTAATGAACTAGTTGTGTCTACAGAATGAGTAAAGCTCTTCAGTGGAACTGGAGATCTGAAGTTTCCATCGGCACATGTTTTCAGAAGGCTATTAGCAGATTAATTTTTACTTGCATAAATAAAGCATGTATACTGCTAATATGGAACATCGATAATCTTTAGATGTAAGCTTTTGTAGTCTTCAAAGTATATTCGCAGATAAGATTTTGATTGCGCCTGGCCGTTTCAGACTAAATTTGGTCTTGTTTGTGATGAAATTATCCCCCTTCTCATGTTCTCATATCAGTGAGGTAAACACGAGCTAGAAACTAACATTTACATAAGAGGGCCGGTGTTTCTCTCAGACACGATCGCCTGATCAATAACTTTGACGATTTCCGCTCGAGCTCCGCAATGTGTGATTGTTTGCAGATATCTTTATTAATCATTAATTTATTCTCTTTGTGTTTCCAGGGCGGATTATGGCTGCGATTATTGGGTCATGATTAACGAGTCAAATCTAACAGAGACAGATGCCCTATATTTTGATGAGGATGTTGATTCGACCGTGTTGGGAATTACCACCTTCCAGCGGATCAATACAACCCGTACGATGGGCACTACAATAATCATGACGTCATCGACTGATGCAGCTGATAAATCTCACGAATTCGACGCTTTTCTCTATATCATTATTGTGCTTTCGTTTTACGCACTCAGTATGGTTTTGTTAATGATCAAATATATTCGTAGGGAGGAAGAAGAAATTTCGTTGGATTATTATTACGATGAGTTCGTTAAACGCGAAAAGTTTCAAACAAATCGTCTCCGCAATATGGAAGCTTTGGAGAGAACTCGGCGTTTTATCGCCCAGAAAGGTCACCTGTTCGGTAACATGGTGACAAACTCTCCGGCAAGTGATGATACACCAAGTACAAGTGTATCGGAAACAACTTTTTGTTTGACAGCATGTAACTGTCGAGAAACCACTGTGTAATACGGGTGCATTACTTGTATGTGTTTAAATTGGGCCTGTAAGTCGCATCATGTGATTTGCGATATTTGAAGTAATTCACTCCATTTCCGGGTACCTCCTACATTCCTGTTTTCCTTTTTTTTAAACTTAAAGTTAAAAAAAGGTGGCTATTCTCCCTTCCAGTTCTACAGCTGCACTCAACACCAACACAAATATGGCTCTATAATACCGGTAGGCCTATTCAAAACAACACGACAGACTTGGAATGATCGAGGTACCCGGAAGTCAAGTAGAAGAGAACGAGACTTTCATGCCCTATTCTTTGTATTTTTACGACTGGTATAAAGCTATCGTCCTAGATCATTGACTCCCACATAACTAAATACTCTTACAGCCAAAGTGTGTATTTGTTACTATTTTTGAGTCACATTGCGATGCCTTTTCAATATTTTTCACTGAATTAAATTGGTATCATGTTTGCTATGAAAAAGAAACTGTATTACTATTGCCAAATGCATTTGCTTTCTTCTTCCAATATTAATGCGTTTGAATACTTATTTTGACAGCCTTTGTGATAGTAATCTATGGACACTGAATTCCGTTTTGTGCTTGAACATTGCGATGCAAATTAGACAGCTTAGCACAATTGTACATTACGTCATCAGGAATTTCATGCTATACGACTGTAAATGGATTCACACATTTGAAATTCACTGTTACAACAAGTAGTGGTTAACCAATTATCTTAGCACATATTTCTTCCTGTTTCTCATATTTCAATTTCTATGCACGTATTTTATCAATAATTTTACGATTTGTATTCAATTATTTGAAATAGATTGCAAATGAGATTTTCTGGTGGAATTAAATAATGTGTATGTGTTTATAGACTCGAATCATTGGATCAAATTGATTGGTATATATTGTGGTCAGCGGGAATATGAACGTTGGTTCTTATATTCAATAGACATCGATATTAACAGTCAGTGCAAGATTGACTTTCATTTATTTTAATATCAAAAGCTAATAAAAATTTAACATATTTAAAGCGGGTGTTCATGATTTATGTTCGTAAAACGTTTCCACATTAACCCACACAAAGCAGGGTATTGTGTGCATATTGGGCCATGGTTCCGATTACTTCTACAAAATAGATCAACCTAGCTGATCCGATAAACTGAAACCTTTGACGTATATAATATCGAGGGCTTAGAACCACAACTGTCTATGTCCAAATATGATGTTTTGAGAAAAAAACGCGTTTACAAGTTTGATCGTGTCTATAAAATCAGAAAATCCAGCTAAAGCAATATACTCTTTAAGACTTATGTTCCTTATACTTTCCAAAATGCAATGCTTGGGCCTCGTACTCAACCTTCCTCTAGGTACGCCAAACAACGACATAACCAGTTCTGATGGACATGTTCACTTTTGACTCTACTCCGGCACAGTCTATTTTGAAATATTAGACATAGACACTTCTGTTAGAGAAAGTATAAGCAAGTACATGCTTAATAGTGGACTTAATAGTTAGCCCAAATGGGACATAGACAGTTCTGGCTCTCGATATATAATGTAGTGCTGCCGTGACCAGCAGATCATTCAGAGTTTTTCTTTTAATACTTTTTCCTTATTTTATGTTTGGAATTCGGATTGTTTCAACTTATAACTGAGTAGTGTGACCTATATAATGATTGCATATTGTACAACATATACATTATTGTTTCGAGATGTCAGTTGTCTATAACAACTCGAGACTGTGATCTGTTCAAAATTTAGTCTCTGAGAGTTTAACTAAAACATAATATGATTTGCCAGTTTTAGGTTTTAAGTAGCCAACATCCCTGTGCCAAAGGTATTTTGTCTTTGGGGAAGATATACCAATTTTCAATGTATTTACGTAGGTTTTATTCTGTATATATCTTTATTGATTGTCTCTACCGGGTTTTGAACTCCGGTGTTTTGGCTAGTACGATCCAGGTAAAATCTGCTAACCTTGCTCTACGGGAAGCAGTGAGACTACATTAGCGTAATGAATAATTAAAAAAACACAAGAAAAAATACATCGTCTTCAGGATAAGTGGCGTATACATCTGCAAGCACGATAACGTCGGAATATACAGACATTCATATCGACCTCACTCTGTAAATACAACTATGTTTATCTGTTTGCATAGACAAAAGTAATTATAGCTGTATTTATACAGACATGATCATATCTCTCTTTACACGGATATGCTAACGCCTTTAATTATTGTATTTTCGTTATTTTGGGATATTTACATATATTCAAATAGACACACGTTACATTGAGGCGGAGGGACTTTTACTACGAGTTGCATATGTCTCAACTCGATTCATATCTTGGTAATGTCAGTGAACCACACCAAAGACTTACTTTCGAAAATCTAACCATAAGTTATTGACACTACGATTCATCGTTTTCGGCTGGAACATGTGCGCATTAACTTTTCATGGGAACCGGTCTTGTCGGTCCATCATCAGCGTCACAATACAGCTAAGGAAGTCGACACACACAGACTGTAGCCGCAACAGTTGTCCGGGATTTGTCAGAGAGTCTCGTGACTCCCTAGTGACCGGAATTTGATTGATGGTGATCGAGTGGTGCGCGACTTATCATTGATCAGCGGAAACACTATGTTTGTGGTTAGCGCGTTGTCGTGCAAATTGTGAACTTATTAAATATTCAGAAGGAACAATTTAGCGGTAATCGGGAGTGCATATAAACCTGATAAATGTACCAGTGGTTATCTGAACTGTACTTTGCTGCTCGGGACACACATAACAATACGGGGGATTTCGCGTTATGACGTAACAACAACAAAGGGACGTCCTTTTACAATAAAGATGTTACCACTTTATGGCGGTGTAGGGCAGTCTGT
Organism: Mopalia vespertina; assembly: GCA_030265115.1. Classification (NCBI taxonomy): domain Eukaryota; kingdom Metazoa; phylum Mollusca; class Polyplacophora; order Chitonida; family Mopaliidae; genus Mopalia; species Mopalia vespertina. The sequence goes on from JAQQZZ010000506.1 coordinate 11,945, forward strand.
AGCTACTGAGTTAGAAGGCTTCAAATCGTGTAATTGCATCTCAAGTAGCAGGATGCATTGTGGGAGACGGGGCCAGGTTAGGAATATGGCGGCTTGACAACAAGAAGTTGGA
>JAQQZZ010000517.1:0-12056 GCA_030265115.1 Mopalia vespertina
TTTTGCGCCCCCCCCCCCCCCCCCCCCAGTCTTCATCTAAATTTGCATCTGCTTCTGATGTTGACCAATTCTGTCATCTGATTATCAATGAAGATTGTATTTCAAAGCAGTTTTGCTTTATTTTTTACAAAGACACATTTATGTATTTTAAAAAAAACAGCAAACCAGGGGAAAATGCAAATGTAAGGTCATCTCAGAAAATTTTAGAGGACCGATTTTAAGGTTCTGCTGGAAAATTACAGCACAGGCCTGCAGAACCAGGCTGTAGAAAGCACCTGCAGACCAGATATTTTTTTAATTTTCTGATAAACTCCTGCTCTGGCACACGTTCTATATGACATTGGTACAATCAGTATTGATCAGCTGGCTTTCTTCCTGGTGTGTTGATCCTCAGTTGTTATTTGATCTATTGTCAATACGGACATAAACTCAGAATAACCTCAAATAACTCAGTTAGGGACTTTATTAAAAATAATTTAGCGATAATGTTTTTTGCCACAGGAACAATGTGACCCAGGCCTTCTGATTTGAGGTGTGCTGTTCTATGCTTTAACACAGACCACTCACCTCAAATCAGAAGGCCTGGTGACCCTGAGCAAAGCTAGGTAAAAAGTAATTTTGATTAAATTAAAATTTAAAATCCAATTAGTCAAAATTGTATTAGTTTTAGTCTGACATTAAAACCACATGATCCTGAGAAACAGAAATGTTGGATTAAAACAGATCAATGTTTGTCAGTAAATAAGTAAAATTGGTATAGCTGGTTTGATTTACTTGCTCAATGTTATTGGGGCAATTCAGTTAACCTTTAACACTCGATGGCTTGAATAGATTCACATGAACCCTTATTTTAAGGAAAAATAAAAATGAATTAAAGCTTTGATTGATTTGTGTTCAACACCATGCTTAGGTTTTTTTCACTTATATGATTGATTGATTGGTGTTTTACGCTGTGCTTAAGGTTATTTCAATTCTAAAATGGCGGTGTATTCCAACAATAATAGACACTAGCACAACCAAGATGTCAAGCGTTCCCATCATGTTGGGAAGTTTATTTTCCTCCAGTGCTAAGCAAAGACAGCATTGCTACTCTTCAAACAAACTGCCCTTAGCCAGAGGGCTTCATTTAAAGGAAGGAAATCTACTCCAACAGTTGTGCTAAGGGTTGAGAGAGAGCTTCCTGTTGCCCTGGTGCTCTCTCGGCTAAGGGTTGAGAGGGAGCTTCCTGCTGCCCAGGTGCTCTCTCGGCTAAGGGTTGAGAGGGAGCTTCCTGCTGCCCAGGTGCTCTCTCGGCTAAGGGTTGGATGGGAGCTTTCTGTTGCCCTGGTGCTCTCTCGGCTAAGGGGCAACATGAAACAGATCTGTTTGTTGTGTCTTTGTATTCATGTGATTATCCAAATTTGTCTTGTCTTTGTTTGCTGCCAGTGGTGTTGAGGGTGGTTTGTTTTACGCCGTCATTTGACTGAAAGTACGGCGTTAAACCCAATTAAACCAATAGTAAGATCACATTAACCAAGCCATAAAATGTTAAATATTTTGCCTGTGTTTGAAAATTATTTTTCTTTTCTTTCTAAAATTTTACAAATCCTAATGCTTGACACAGTCACATAACTGTCCTTTAATAGCCAGACAGCAAATTGAAATAAATGTGGGACACAAATAGGAGCACTTGTTTTCTTCAAATTTACCTGAAACATTTTAATCAAGTCTCTCCAGGTAAACAAAGATTTACCGTGATGATACTGATAAACAATCAGGGGCTAATATTGTCCTTTTGGCCACAACATGTTTTTAAAAGTTATAATGACTACACTGTACATGTAGATGTTAACCCTGTAAACATCTGACAATCAGTCGTAAACCACGATTAAAAACCTGTTAAATATCCAACAAAAGTTTTATCATCATTAGCACATACATCAGATATATATGATCGTGACAACCACTAAAGCTGCAGGCCAGAAGCTACTATATTTTCTATTTATAAACACTGCATCCACACCGCTGCATACAGTAACAACAATAACATGTGCTGCTGACAATATATGTATACATGACATTTAACCCAGTACTCAGCATCCTGTGGTTAACATAGGCTTTTTAACTGGGTCTGACCACTCCAGTATTCAACATGGATGGGCATGCCATTGAGAAAATCCTAACATCCGGTAAAGAGGTCATACAGGACAATGGAAAATATTTTAACATATCCCTACAATCAAATATTTTACCTACAACTGCACCTATTCTGGTCAATTCTATTTTAGTTAAGCCAAAAACTGTGTAATACAGGTGACAAGCAAATAGACAAAGTTTGTACATGAATATAGACATACATGTAGGTGAATAACAAAAAGCTTTATACATGTAGTTCCACTATGAAGGAGTATACCTAGTTATTATGGTTGATTATTTTATTTATTTTTATTTATTGAACTAGATAACTATGTACATTCATGAATTAAACATGAATTAAATTGTACATGAACACATAATATAAACATACATTATAAATATACACGTGTAGATAAATAAATATGATTTTGCATATTTATCTTAAAATTGTAGTTAAAATAAACAACTTTAATATAAAAATACTTTAGAGTAAAATGCGTCTGGGTTTGGATTTGGATTTAAAACAAGGATAAGCAATGAAAAGATCTAAAGAGGTATTCTGAATAAAAGTTTCATTGTAATAATTCTGTACAGAGGGTAGAAAGTTTATTTATCCTACAGATTTTAGTTTTAAAGATTTGTGGTGCTGGGAGATGACGTGATGGAGCATGAAATGATATCTTAGATGATTGATTGATTTATTGATTGGTGTTTTATGCTGTGTTTAACAAGGGTATTTGACTTGTATGTTCGACAATGGACATCATGGTGTATTCCAACAATACCTGACACCCAGCACAACCAAGTTAGATGTGACGTGTTTTCATAAAGTTTGTTAATTAAACTTCCTGCAGTGCAAAATACAGACAGCATTGCTAATCTTCAAACAAACTGCCCTTAGACAGAGGAATCCAGATTAATAATGAAATATGTAATAAAAAAAACCCAGAGCTTTCAAATGATTAAAAATACACCATGTCAGTGTGACTCTTTTAAAACACAATTTGGGGGTGGAGGGGCAGAATAATTTTATACAATATATCAAACTGAATTAGTCATCATCTCCTGAAGTTTAGTTTTACTGAAATAATAATTCATCATATAAATAAATAAATAAAATATATATCTCACAAATTGGCAATATGTACATGTATACATGTATACATGTACTCTGCACTTACACCTGCTTTGAATAATTTTAGCTAAAGAAAAAAACTGAATATTTCCATGGAAACGGGAAATAAGGGCCATACAGATAGACTAGTCCACCTACTGCGGGTTATATGAATACTACGGTGAGTGTGCATTATCCAGGTGTGGGAATCCCTGCTTAATATACAGGTATGTAGAACAGTTCACCTGCATACCTGTAATTAGAGGACATACTCAACATAATCAAGTGTCTATTAACATGAATGAATATTGACAAACAATGTTTTCAAAGGACATATAACGCAGATATTCTCTATTGTGAACAAAGAAAATATTTCTTCAGGTCTAATTGCATTGATCGATTCATGTTTTGTATTACAAATTATCTATGTGTCTTAATTGTTTGTTTGTGCTTGTTTGATTGGGGTTTAGCGCGTACTCAAGGGTGTATCATATGACGACGGATTATCCACTACATTCTGCTTCTTCCAGAATTACGGTGGAAAACCTTGCAGAAACCTCGTAAAAACCACACCCACAAGTGCCGAAGCCACAACATGTGGCTCACTCATATTATACATGATGGTTGACAGACAGACTCGAACAGCTGTACATGTATGCTAGTCAATAACTCAATATTCAGATGATTTATAAAATCTTGTGCAAAAATCCCTGTACTAGGGTGACATACTACAAAATAGGAGTAACCAGACAAAGGAAGAGGCTATTTAAAATGTAACGTTATCACGTACAAGGGCTCATTACATAGGTCATTAATATAATTTACAGTCATGTGAAATGACGTGATAAGACATGTTTTTTTGTGATTTATAGTGTTGCATGGGTAGCATATAACTTGTTTCAGGATTTTTATTTTTACATAATAATTAATAACAATTTAATATTTCCTGTTAATTGTGCACTAAAAACACCCAACTGCTCCAAGGTACATGATTTACATGAAATGAATATTTTTGTGTCTGACACATACTGGGAATACAATATTTTGATTTAGTTACATTCAATCCAATAAATGTGTGAGATTCTTCAGGTGAAATGATTAGGTTAATATCTGATGATCACTTATCAGAATTGTAAAAGATGAGATGACCTGGTGGCAAATTCAAGTTAATATCTTACGCAAATCTCATCAAAAGTATGAATAAAATGTCAACCTTCTGAACATCTTTGATGGAGTTTTAGATATGTATACCGGTATGTTGTTGAAGCTATTTTCACTCAAAGTCATGTCACTGCCCATACAGATATGAATGAAACTGTAACATGTACATGTAACACATCACAGTCCACTGCCAACAAACAAACTGACAACATATAAATCTTGTATAGCAGGAGTCATAATAACTAAAACATGCTGCAATATAAATACAAAGTAAACAAATTCATAGTTTAGCAAGGGCTTGGGCAGAGGGGTCCATCCATCCTTTGGACATACTGAATTGAACAATTGCATCATCTGGACACCCCGTTTCAAGAAACTTTAACATGCAAAATATAGGGGAACTTTAAAAATTGGATACCCAGTTACTTAAAAAGTGAAGCAAGATGACCATTTTAGACACCATAGTTTTGATTTCTGGCTATTTAGCCCCTGCTTAGAGGGCATCAAAGGGCACAGGACATGTACCCGACCAATCAACTTCATTACTTCATTAAGCTTCATACATCATGGTTGTCTCTTTGTATGATTCAGTGCGGTTTTATTTTAGTCACTGATACATATGACGGCAGTCATGGCAGTTCAATGGGTTTGTTTGATTGGGGTTTAACGTCGTGCTCAAGGCTATTTCACTTATATGACAACGAATTGTCCACTTCACACTGTTCCTTGCATTATTACGGTGGAAAACCGGGGGGAAACCTCGTAAAAACCATCCCCGCGACTGCCGGAGCCACATCGTGTGACTCACTCATATACCTGATGATCGACAGACGGACTCGATCCTGGCCAGTTCAATGGGAGAAGGACACAGCCCTCTATATCATTGACAACAAAGAAAGACAAGACAGGACATTGATTCACAGGATGTACATGTTGTACAAATACATCACAAACAGATCAGCTTCTTGTTGCCCTTTTAGTTCTGAGAGCACTAAGGCAATGGGTAACGCCCACTAACCGCCCGTGAACAGATCATGGTTTAACATTCTAAATAAAGCCCATAATTTAACTCGTTTCATATTCAAAATGTAAGAGTTCCCCTGAGGGTATCTTGAACCTGTGAGCGGTATATATAGAAGTAGGATTAGTAAGCGGACATCCCAACCAGTAAAACATGGCTGCGGGCACAAAATTTAAATGCAGATTATCTTTTGTTTTGTCATCTGTCTCATGTACATGTAGACTGTGCATGTTATTTTTCACAATTAATGAGGACATCAAGCATTCCAATTATTTTATGCTTATATATGATTATCTAACATCTGTGAATAAAGACCTTGCTAACGAGATAGTTTACCTGTGTTCACCTGTCTACAAAAAACTGTCATTGTTAACAGGCAAACACATGTAAAATTGCCTACATACCAAGGTCTAGCATCTTTTCAGACAGGTATTCTGACCGTATACAGAATTACTCTAATTATTAAAACACAAACCGAACCATTATAGCTTTATTTTTACTTAGAACAACAAACCAACAGCTGTTGCTATAGTGATCATCTGCTGTATAGGTTGCATATCCTAAAGAGAAGTGTAGGGTAAAATTTGAATTGCATCGATTGGATTGAATTTATCGAAAACTCTGATTTTCAATAGAGTAAACATGGGACCTCTCAATCTGTTATATCAGGTAACTTCAGGTTAACAAGTAAAGTGCAGACGGAAAGACAAGCACAGGTATACATGTTCATGAAAAACACACCGTTGACCAAACTTTGTCAATACAATGTAATTACTTTTTTTTATCAACTTTATCAAATCAGTCCACAAATCCCCATTCAAACAGCTGATTGTAAAGACTAAACTCTAAAGGTATTACATCGTAACATGGACTTTGATTTGGGGTTCTGTGATCTTATGATGTACGGTACATACATGTACAAACATAAGACAGGGGCAGAGGGCCTTCCTTGATATGTATATATAAACACAGCTGCTCATCAAGCATGGAAAAAACAGAAAGCAAGTAAAAGTGTAAAGGGGAATAAAATTTAAAAAAAGACGATATGAGCTTATATTTTATTTTATTTAAATTCCCTACTTCATCCAGGTAGAACAGATCACCAGGTAAGGTTCAGATTTAAACACTTCTATTTAAGTCCCTTGCTGCTAAAGTTTCTATTTTTGCAAAGTACAATGTACAATGTCGTTGACTAGTTGGATTATTTCAGTGTTTCATTAATTTTTTTTAAGACTATAGTAAAAAGGATTCAGGGGTGGAAATAACTATATATATTTCCACCCCTGGGATTAAAAGCATTTGAATTTATACATGAACTGTAAGCTTATATATAACATTATCTGCTTTTGTACAGAAATTGATTGCAGTTCAATGAGGTTCTCTAAAAACAAGCCTTCATATAATCCTGCCTGTAAACTTAAATATTTATATTACGCCTAACAAAAAAGGAAAAATCTGCATAAATTTTTTCTGAATTAACTTTACATAATGCATATATTATATTCTTTCTTAGAGCATCCCGACACATATGTCACTTCATTTGAATATTTACACCAGAGCATTATTATACTCAGTAACACAGTTTAATCTGGATCAACCATGACGTACAAACATCGAGTTCTGTAAGCTTTAATAATCACAAAACTCTGTACAGGTTAATTAATGTGTTATCAAGTGTAAATAAAGTTTTCTGAAAACATGTGGTGATGGTTTTTTTCTGGCAAAGCCTATTTTAATTAACAAATTTTACTTACCTTTGAGAAATTTATAAACAATGTTATGTACTTTGTGTGTGTGTACACTTTTACTTTAAGTAATTACTGTCAGTACCCTAGGCCTAGAATATCGTGCAGGTATACAGTTTTATAGTGCAATTAAAATTTAAAGGAAGGAATTTTGAAAACAATAATGTAAAGGAGTTGAAGGAAGTTTATGAAAGACCATCTTATGTCAGTTGTGATTGGTTGGTTATGACACATTAAATAAATAAAAATATACAAAAATATAGTGAGGACAGACTTTGAGGGCTGTGAGTTCTCTTCCTGTTACAGTGAGCTTGTAAACAGTGGCTCTACTGTTAAGAGGCGGCACCCAAGGGCTTATGCAGAGGGGTGTCCACCAGTCCAAATGGACACCCTGAATTTAACAATACAAAGGTTTTCAGTTATGAAGTTATGACAACAGAGCGACGTCCCTTTGCGAAATGACGTTGCCACTTTATGGCACTGTAGGGCAGTCTGCCCATACTTTAACATTGCGTGTTGTTGGTTTTCAGGGAAATTTAGCTTTAAAATTGTAACTTTTGCAAAACACAATATTTTTAGCTATGGGAAAAGGAAATTCATATGGTTTTATTTACGTTTACCTGTTAATTGCAATATTCCCTATATCGCCCATGTTAAAAATCGTGGATTTGCCCTCCCTTGCCGTAAACCGGTAACAGTATTTCGCAAAGGGATGTCTCTCTGTTGTCGTAACGTCATAACCAGAAAACCCTGTATTGCTTCATTTGGACACCCTGTTTTAAGAAACTTTAACATGCAGGAGATACGGAAAAATGACCATCATACTTTTGATTTCTGGCTAAGCCCCTGAGCAGCACAAAGCCTATCACTTGTCATTATAGGGTATCTTTAGTTTTATGTCCTGTGATTTTTATGTCTTGTCTTTGTTTGTTGCCAGTGCCGTGGAGGATCATTTCATTCAGCCATTAGGTGAGCACTCCGAGTGAAGTAACCTCAGCCTACATCGATAAGAGTGAGATCCAAAGATAAAGGGGGCCAGGGCTTAGGCAGACGCCCGCCCACCCATCCAAATGGACACCCTGAAGTGAACAATTGCCTCATTTGGACACCCTATTTTGAGAAACGTTATTACATGTACCGGTACATGCAGAAGATAGGAAAACTGTCAAAATTGGACACCCAGTTATTTGAAAAGTGAAGCAAAATGACCATTTTTAACACCATATTGTTGATTTCTGACTAAGCCCCTGAAAAGGAGTTAAAAAAATGTATATAAAAATTCCTACATGCCAAATGGTCACGCTACAAGGAGTTTGTTTGTACGAATGATCTGAAGGGTTTAGTGTTATACCTTCAGGTTATATTTCAGCCATGAATACATGGGCCAATCCTATGGGCCAGAGAAAACCCTCAACAAAGACAAGACAATCACAACATGTAAAAACAAAGACATAAGAACCGATATACAACAACAGTTCGGCCTTTTTATTGCCGCTTATTGGCACTTCACTACAACTGCATCCTGGCACACTAATTAAGTTTACAGACAGGGCTTAGGCAGAGGGGTGTCCACCCATCCTTTAGACACCCTGAATTTAACAACTGCCTCATTTCGAGACCCTGTTTTATGGAACTTTAACATGCAAGAGATAGGAAAACTGTAAAAATTGGACAACCATTTACTTAAAAAGTGAAGCAATATGACCATTTTGGCCACCATACTTCTGATTTATTGGCTAAACCCCTGATTTACAGGAAGCTCCCTCCCAACCCTAAAATAAGTATAAAGATACACTTACTGATATTAATTTCAATACTTACGTCTCATGGGAACAGGTGGTTCTAATCCGGGTGGAATACAGTCCTCATAGTCATGTTCTCTCCGTGAATGTCTTGTGTCACAATCATCTGAAGTGTTGGAATAGACTGGATGATTATAAGTGGGATATCGATATGCTGGCATTTCAACAGTGTCAGACTCTGCTTCATTAGTGAGTTTTTCACTTATTTTACCAAATTGAACGGTCGGTTTATCCGCTACAACTGGAGCAGACATATTTTGTTCGCTGTTAAGTTGGTTTATGACACCAGAAGCATGCTTTAATTTTGACACAGTTGCATAAAGTGCGGCATAAGGGTCTTTAATATCGATACCATTTGACAGATCGGGTGAGGCTGGTTGGTGACTGTCCACGCTCAGCTTCGACCCCACCCCACTGTCCACAGACACATCTCCATCACTTCTAGCAGCTTCATTATCACTAGAATTCAAACTGAGGCTGTCGAAGCTTTCGTCCTCAGTAGTTAGCGCCGCATGGAAAGACTTATCCACCACCAATGTCTCATAGATTGGCTCTCTAAATTCTGAATCATCAATATCAGTCACAGGTACATCATTAGTGCTATCAGCAGATGAACTAAGCCTGTTGTCATGGTGATCTGTTGAAGCCATATTCACCTGTTGGTCACTTTCTGTTACTGAAAGGGTACCTTTAACAATCTCTACTGTTTCGTATGCATGATATTTTAAACCAGTAACACTAATAGGTTCCGTAACATTTCTGTGACCTAATTTCCTTAACATTTTTCCAGAGCTGACTTTGTTGCGTTGGCTACCTGGATTAACTTTAGTGGTATGACTGTCTTCTTCAATCTCCAAATTTTCACCTGTAAACTGTCCTATTTTGTTTGACGAGCTGTGACTTAAACCAGCCACACCCACTGGGTTATTGTGACACAACTCTGACTGAGCCTCTGAATAGTGCTCCTCTTTCTGGTAAATAGGCTGAATAGAATTATCACTTTTTGAAACCTCAATGCCTGGTGAGAGGTCAGGCTGTACAGGTATCAAGCAGACATTTTGATCACCTGTAGATGTGCGTCCAGGACCTGACACAGGTCGTCGATGCTCAGGTAAATCTGGATGCTGTGATGACAACCCTGAAGATTGAATGTGCTCTACTTTACGACGACAAACAACAAAACTATTCCCAGCGCTGTGTACACTCGGGAAATCCTCTGTTCCGTTGCAAGGAATACCTGGCCTGCTTTTCAGCTCAGACTCCTCGTTAACTTGATGTGTATCACTTTCTGTTAGTTCACCATCCTTATCCACTCTGTTGTCAAATAAATCTCTTGGAGGGAGCCTTGGTTGACGTTTAGGCCGTGGTAGAGGTACAGGCCTAAAGTTTGTTCTCCCACTTGAAGTCTGGCTCACTGATTGTGCGAGAACTTCTGGGCTGATCTCTGTTGATGTGGATTTATCAAGTGTGTTAGAAATATCCGTTGCTGTTTCAGCTTGCTCTAGTTTTTCTCTCCCTGACTCATTGTCTACGTAACTGACTTGTTCACTGTCACACTTGAACACAGCTGAGGTATTAATAGATTCTGTCGGTAAACATGTGTCCACTGCCTGTTTTGAATGGGCCGAGTGATTGTTCTCGTTCAACTGAGTATTTAATTTTGTTAGCTCTATGTTTTCGGGCTCTGGTATTGCTGAAATGGGAATGTGGACGTGATCACCTTCAACAACTGACACCTGGCTTTTGTTAGCCGCTGACGACATACGGGAGTGCTTACCTTTTATCACGCGGTAGCTGACCTCGCCTGCCCCTACGTCCCAAGGGTCGGGGAAAGTGGAAGAAGAATTATTGAGTCCCTCCGTTGGAGCTGCTATTGTTCCATTCATGCTAACGTTATGTTGTTCACCCCTGTTATCATTATTATTAAACGAATCACCGGACAAGCACTTTTCCAAATAGTCACGCATAAATCTTTCTCTCATTAACTCCTTCTCCAGTATATCTATTCTATTTTCGCATTCTAATAAAGCAATCTGGGCGTCACGCTTGACCTGGTCCGAGGAATAATCATTTAAGCGTGACCCAGATAGCTTGTCGCTGTCAAAGCTAATGTTATTTACCCCCATTGTTTTTACAGCAGGGAAAACTATGGGAGGTTTGTCGGCAGGAAATCGCTTGGCCCAAAGTTGCTCAAAGCTCGCTTGTACATCCATTTGACTTGCTAATGTCTCGTAAAACACGTCCAGAATATATTAAAGCTCCTACGTTCAGGTAATCATGAATATAGATCTAAACGGATATGCCAGACAATTCGGACAAAAACAACTCCATCCTGAAAGGGTACAAACTTTCCGGCCATTCATAAACTGGGTCAAAGTGAGGCTTGTCGTTGACGTCATTAAAGGTGTCCCCCTCTAACAGATCTAAAAATAGAAAAATATATTTCAAAATTTACCTGTTGATAGTGAGTGATCACTTGTGACCAATGAACTATGATAGTTGAAATGAAACGAGGACATGGTGGCGATAAAACAATACGGAAGACATAAACAATGGTAGGCCTATATATATTTTGAATAAATGAAGAGAGAGAAAAATATATAGGCCTATATATATTTTGAATAAATGAACAGAGAAAAATTAGCTTGCCTCCACCGTAGGCCTATATATATATCAATTCCCGGTGGAGGCAAGCACATTTTTCTCTCTTCATTTATTCAAAATATATATATATATATTTTTTGATAAGAACTGATAAACATTAGACCTAGGCCTATCTACATGTATGTTTTTAAAAAATTAATCATACTGGCACAGAGTAGATGCGAATACATATCCTATAAACTATACAGTCTATGCACAGAGATGTTAATTAATTAAAATCGAGGAATCATCTCGTGTTATAGATAAGCTCCCAGATAGTTGTACGTTTCTGTATTTTATTACATTGCAGGTGGTTGGGTTGGACCTTTCAGTCGCCCTGGTGCCCTCGGTTTTGTGTGAAATACCCTTAAGCACGGTAGAACGAACGAACGAACGAACGAACGAACGAACGAACGAACGAACGAACGAACGAACGAACGAACGAACGAACGAAC
>JAQQZZ010000539.1:0-12055 GCA_030265115.1 Mopalia vespertina
GTTTATACAGACAAATCAAGGTAAAATGATGGAGTCATCAAAAGGACGAAATTATACAAAATTCAAAACAAACCATCGTTTTGAAAGATATTTTTTGAAAGAAAAATCTGTTCGTCAACCAGTATTGAAATTGCGAAGATCTAATCATTGTTTGCCGGTAGAAACTGGTCGTTGGAATCGAATACCTTATAATAATAGGTTATGTACAATGTGTATCAGAAATGTTGTTGGTGACGAGTTCCAATATCTATGTCATTGTCTTCATTCTAGACTTCAGCGAATTTCAAATGTACATTTTCTTGGATGACGTACAGCCGATTTTAATATAGAAAGAGGGTTTAATGGTCGTATCAGTATCTCTAGAAAAGTTTCAAAATTTATTAAGTATATTTGATGTCACTATAATACAAATCGTCTGTGATATACTCAAACAAACATGTTCTTGCAGTGGCGGATCTACGGGGGATCCCGGAGGTACGGACCCCCCTCTTGGCCCACCAAAAAAAAAGAGAGATAGGGGAGGGATGCGAAAGAGAGGAACGAAAAGGAGGAAGCTATCTTTAGTGTAGAATTCAAGTTAATAAGTGTAGCAGGCCTATATTTCAGTTCAGTGACCTGTATTAAATTGTTTGGATGGAACGTAGGAGCTGTGCTGTACTGCCCTCGATTCAGTCGTAAAATAAATCCTTCTATGCAGTTCCAAGCCTCACAATTATAACCATAGGTTTTGGTAGCATAAAGTCTCTGTTACAGTAATTTCCGATAAATTATCGTCGGTAATTCACTTGTTATACTGCCCTTAGAGTCCGATGAATCAAATTTGATTTCAAAATTTTGCGAAGAATTTGAAATGGAAAGCGGTTTAGCTGGATATTGAGGACTCGTTGATGTGAAATTCCGACGACAAGTTATCAGAAATGACCTTATGCTACCAGTTACCTATGGACATAATTTGGAGGATTTGTTTTATGACTGAATCGAAGGCAGTGCAGCGCAGCTCCTACGTTCCTTCCAAAAAAATACTGTTTCAGGTGAAAATAATCCTTAATGAGTTTGTTATTATTTGTTGTATGTTTAGATATCAAATATCAGACAAAAGAATGTATCAAACCGTGAATGCGGCTATAGTAATTGTAGTCTCGCGTGAACTAGACTCTTCTCGCGTTAACTACGACCACGCTGGGTAGTCTCGGCCTATATAATAAGCCAGATAACACTTTCGATGAAAATGCTGCAATCTGGGATCGAAGGAAGATAAACAAACCCACCATGTGCTTTTGCAGTATACAAAAACATGCAGGAAAGGTAAGGTTTAGTTGACTCAGAGCGACGGAAAGTCTCCCAACTATGCGATGTTTGTGCGTAAAAGAGGTTTAAATAATATTGGAAAGATCTGAAGTAGTGTATAGAACATCCCTAGCCCTGTGGATACAAGCATCCTGACTATATGACTAGAATGAATTCTAGCTAACATCTGAGGCCGCATAACCGTTGGAACAACGACGACCAATGCCCTTGTATAAGTCCCCATCCTGTGCAATTATTTCGTCCCGACAGTTCCAAAATCCTCGAATAAACACAGGTAATTGTCTCGAGAGTCTGGTTAACCTTATAGTAAAGTGTTCATAAGAGTCTGCAATGTGCACTCAATGTACATAGCTTCATTTGAAGATGTGTATCATTTGACAGTTTAATATAGTATCCTTGATTGATTTCAGAGATCAATTCAAATAGACTGCTTTCTTCTTTTATCTGAAAAATTTGGTAGTCTGGTAAATTTTCCCTTTACAACTGATATATATCGGCTACATAAGCTCTACTTGTCATATCAGCTATAAACATTCTGGGTCCCGACAGATAATTCACCTTGAGCTTATATTTTAGAAGACGTAATAGCATTCTTTGTAATCTCTTTGGGGCAGAATGGATGGGTTTCAGAAATACAGGAACCAAAATCACATCACTACCAAATAAATACTGAATACTATCGCCAAACACTCGATTTGAGCCTAGTCGTGCTAAGCTTTTGTAAACGATCGAGATGCAAAGGCCAGACTTGTCTATATTATCATGTAAATGTATCTCTTATACCACCGCTGGTGGTCTTCAGAAATAAAGTCATTCTTAACTTGTCAAATGTGCAAGATGGGCGTCTTACCTCACGCGCAGGTTTTGCGCCTCGAATCTCTGAAGTATTCCAGTTGTATACAGTTCAATTCAGTTACAGCGCGGTCCTTAACATTAAATATAACTCCCCTCTTGACAGTGTCATTACCAATAATAATCAATGTGTGTAAACTAAATTGGCGAGCCTTCGGTCAGCCCGCGGTTTGTATTGTTTAAAGACAAAGAGCCACGAACAATGCCTCGCTAGTGACGATAAAAATACCTTCACGTCGCATGACCAAGCCGTACTGATAGTATGCGTCTGAATATAGAACTGCGATAAAACCATTTCCTTGGCATCACCATCCACAATCAACAATTTTAGAATAATTGTTTGTTTCGCCTCTGACAGTTGTTTTTATTTATTCGCCCATAGTCGATCAGAAATCCCACTTACTTCAGAGGCAAGTTTCTGTATTTGACAGATCTATCGTATGGAGTCTACGCGCGCATGTAGAATGCACCCAGCAGGACGAATTTCATTTTGTTTTTAACTATCCACCATATATGGATTTAATACTTTTATAAATCACGCCTTATTATTGAAGACAAAAACAGCATGTTAAAATTTATTCAATTATTATCAAATGACCAGCAAAGTGTGTTAAAAAATAGCAAAGTACGTTCTTGAAGCTACTATTTTGATAAATGCCTTGGTCTATCCTCCTCTGTATAATCAGTGTTTGTTTTTTCGCCCGATTTAATTTGTTAATCTTACATATTGTATATGATTGTTTTTGAAAATATTTTACTGTGTGCGACAGTCACTACTTATTATGTGTATGTGTAGCCGTGGTATAGTTCAACTGGCTGTTTGAAAAATAACATTGTCGGAAACCAATCAAAGTCTGAATGAAGATTTAGACTGCTAATGGAGGATTTTAATTGGATGTTTATAAGCAACACTATTCTGACACTCGTCGAGAAACGTGTCATCTTTTCGAGAGGCTATAAAGAAAATATTGATGTTGTTGACTAATGGCACAACATTTCTCCTCTCTGGTAATTCTGTTATAGATCATAACGAACTCCTGCCGATAGAAAACCCAACTAGTCTTTCCTTTGATGAGGAAAACAAAGAAAACATGTTGAAATAGCAATGTGTACTGTATGTTAATTATGTCCTTATGCCCAGAAAGGGCCTGAGAATAAACAAAATCTGAAATCTGAGAATAAAGCTCGATGGACTTAAACACTTAAACCTTTGTATCCATTGAGATCTTACTTTGACTCAAATTTGCCTAAAAATATTCCTTTTGTTTTTTTAATATGACCAGCGTATATGTTCTTATAATGAGTATACCAGGGGCCGATTCCACAAAGCATTTTATGACTTAAGTCAAAATACTAAATTTCATATTTTACTCCACCTATCTTAATTTAGTTTTGCAAATTTAAATGTAATTATAAATTACATACATTATCATAATAATGCGTGGATATTGCATGTTTGAATGCAAAACTGTGAAATTTTAGAGCCCTTAAACATTTTGACTTAAGCATAAAACTGCTTTGTGGAATTGGGCCGAGACCTAGAGTAGAGTATATATGCGGATGTAAGCTCCAAATGAGCTAGCGTCATTTACAATGATAGGCGAATTTCTATTGCATATTATTTTCGTTTTCCGATGTGTCTGTGGGTTACTCATAACAACTGGAAATAAAATAACTTCTTAACATCATCTCTGTGAATATATGTTTAACAAGATAGGATCTAGCCGACACAACCATTTCATTTTTATTACATGATTAACGTGCAATCGCCTCGAGAAACACCGTAAAATGTAACTGTATTCTTCTGTTGTAAAATCCTCCAGTGCTAATAAAGTAAAGACATCAATCATGTGACTGTTTTGGAGATAATGACGTGTAGAACACCCTAGTTGTATAAACGTACAGGCAGCATAATGGCGTTATCCCGACCCGAATCAAACATGCACACGGAACACAGTGAGTCTGTTCTATTAATTGTCCTAATTAAAATAGTATGACGTGTTTCAAACTTATTTGCTAAAAGCCTGTGATTAGTTCTGCGTAAATTCTTTATTGGATTTTTATATCACACTTCCGATGAAAATTATCCAGACAATTTGGTCGTACCCCCCAGGGACTACCTTCTCTATTTACATTACAGTCGCTGGCTATATTTTGTTAATAATTATACCATATCAAGTATTCATGAAATTTACAAGCTGCTTTTTCTCTCTCCATAACATATTATATAAACAAAGTATCGTCCAAGTTCCGAGTAAAAATCGAAGTCCCAAAATGTTCATTGAAGCGGAAAGTTATAACATCGCCAACCACTGCATATGAATGAATTGATTGCATAGCGACTCGAGCAGGCAATAGGTACAGCGCTCTTATTTTTCCTAGGCGGGTGATGAACGGGTGGTTTATATAATTCGCGTGTATAATGGATGTATAAACAGACGAAACATAAGTCGGCTAGGAATTACGTCCTGCCACTCCAAGACTAAGCCGTGTTTTAGAAAACCTAATTGCCACCGGGCTAGACGGGATTTTCTTTGTTCAGTCCATTCCTTCGATACTTCTTCCGCTTGTTTGTTGGATTGTTTTGGGTTTTACACCGTACTTACGTTTTTTTTTCACTCATGTGAATAACGGATGAGTCGTTTGTGTGTGAGTGACTTTTTGTCTTAAATTACCGCTAATATAACGTTAATGTAATTTGACATTTGTTTTAAGGGACATAGCGCCAAAAATAAAAAAAATAAACATACTTGATATTAAACACCAGTCGATGGTTTTAGAAAAATGTGGTCATTATTTTTTGGAAATGTTTTACATTTAACATATGTGGGAAAGTTTGGCGAAGTAGAAAAATGGTCATTTTTAAAGAAAACGGGGATTAATTCCTCCACCCATGGGTTCATATGCCAAGGGATTTAATGGGTACGTAATTTAGTTGAAAGATTTTAATGACGGAATCTTTAATGTGTCTCTTGGGGATGGGATACAGTCTGATTTGCCTTGATGGCTTACAATATTATTTTAACTGGGCGACCAGTTTTGTGAATGAGCATGAAGACAGGGTTCTAAACGAACAAATGTCGACGATGACGAAGGCATATTAATAACAAAAAAAATAGTTCACGTCGTCTGCAGATACTACCTTGTGAATTCACTCGGAATATATTCAATGAGTAATCAGTGAATAGAGTTGGGCCCACCTGGTGCATGGGAGGTTTAAATGGCCACTAGCAGTTTCACGTTAAGCCGTAGAAGTTGACCGGTCTTTTCACAAAGGAAATCAATTAAAATGACCAGGAAATCGTAAGTGTAAACTACCACCTTATTGATATAATAGGCCCTACTATCGACATAATATTGTCCTCAATACAATCCACTTTCCTTTATTCCAATAAAATATCTCTAAAAAGGTAACTGCGTTAAAACAGGACTTTGTACAATGGTAACACTCTCCAACATATCTATGTCAGGAAGTTCAGCCACTATGAGGTCACAGAGGTGTGAACTTTTTTTTGTTTTGTTAATCCATTTCGTTTTTAATATACACATGCGTATAGTTCTGATAATTACTAAGAAAAGGAATTTCAAATCTTCAAATTCAAATTGTAAAAGTAAAATAATCAATGGCTTCCAATGTTCCAACTATATATTTTCCTCCAGTGCTGAGTAAAGACAGCCTTGCTATACTCTTCAAACAAACTGCCGCTTACTGCTACAAATGTAAAGGGGTGTAAAATGAGAATTAACAAAACGGCATGTAAATGTTATCTCTCTGTATTTAAAATCATTCCATGGAATATGAATTTGAAAAGGGACCAAAGACGAATATATCATTATAGCACAGTAAAATCGAATATATGCCTTAATATACAATCAACACATATGAGTGACCATAATTGTTGAATAGGATAAATGACTATATCGGGTCAATTGATCTGAGGAACGCAGATGTACGGACTACTGAATGTTTATACACTTAGCCTGCCATATCGATAGTCATTTCTCTTTGATCAATATGTTCTCACATAAATACATGTAGAATGAACACAAATACTTCTTGATTTAAATATAGATCTTCTCACCAGGTCGTTTGAAGAAAATAGATTTTAACAAACGGCTGTTAGTCTACAAAAGTACATACAATTCGGAAATGTTCGCCACTATTATCTCCAGAATGGTTGAGCTGATAAAAAAGGCTTGCCTTTTTCGACTTTTTAAAAGATTTTGTTATTTTTATAGTACTGTGTCCTCAAAACGATAATCTTCCCACTGCGTTAAAATCGAAAATAGAAAACATAGGAAAAGACTTTGGTTGGGCCGATCCTTTTCTGATGTAGTTAGCGGGCACAAACACAATGTTAGATCTTGACTACACCATGCACTTAACAGTAACGACAAACCGTACAGCCTTATATGTTATTTCAGGGGACTAATCAGATAGCTGGCTATATTCATGAGACTCAGATTGTCCACAAACAAATGATTGAAGTCTCTTAGGAACGAATCGGTGTATCCTGATACATTTCAACATGTTTTATTTATCGATATACCACGGCTCAAAGCATTTTAACAGCTAGTTGTTTATTGTTCACGATCTGCGGTTTAAATACAAAACCACTGTTGAGCAGCAGGAATTTCCCAATTGGCTCTATTGGTTATATGTATGGATTGCTAACCAAGAGGTCGCGGGATCGAATCCCCAATGTGGCCCAGACACGCATATTACAAGTTATATAAGCACGAATCATATAACGTGTAATCTGAGACTTAGTCTGCTTTGTCAAAATCCAATACTGT
The DNA here is from genome assembly GCA_030265115.1 of Mopalia vespertina. NCBI lineage: Eukaryota > Metazoa > Mollusca > Polyplacophora > Chitonida > Mopaliidae > Mopalia > Mopalia vespertina. Next base: position 6,958 of record JAQQZZ010000539.1, read on the forward strand.
ACGCCATTGCCGTTGATCTGCTCGTGTAGGCCTACATTTCATACTTCAATCACAACTGTGGCAAAATGCAAAGAACTTTTCTTTTGAAATACTTACATTGTGATAGACAAGCAATATAACATAAACTTGTTAACAATTGGATGGGTCTATAAAAGGGGTACGGGTGGTGAAGGGAAGGGGTTCTCAGGGTTAAACCTACCTAACTGGAAAATCAAGATTGCCTAAAAGCTTTAATTTGTCAGCCTTTCTTTTTTCGCACGGTCGCCAATGGGTATTGTATTGAGGTCGTGTGTCTTAGTGAGGTGAGGATTAACACGCTGGATTAGCGTCAGCACATCCGACAGACTATTCATGCATAACTCAGCCTCCCGTCAGACAAGTCTTAGGGTAACCCACCCTATACCCCTTAATGGTAACGATAACAGGTCAAGCTATGTACCACCCTTATGTCTAAGTAAGTGTGAATAAAAGAACAGTATGGCTTATGTTTTACAAATTGTCTGTCCTTTGGTAAACAACTATAGTTTCGAATATACTGAAATAATTAAATACTTTTAATATTTTGAATATTTTATTTCATTAATTACATCAAAAGTTATAATAACATCGTTAGTTATAATAACATCGTGTATGAAATGTTTGATTATTTAAACCCATTTTATTTCTCTGTATCTCTTATTGAGTAAGATTGAAAACGTTGTCAATATATTTTTTGTGTATTCTTTGTTTGCAATATTCTATAATAGTAATTAACAAACACGCCATTTGTGTTCACCATCATGGGATAGTCTAAGCCCCTTGGGGTTTCAGTTCCCGCTGAAGATTGTATTGATACATTGGTTTGCAATTGCTACTCTCTTTACAGCTTTGGTGAAATAAAAATGAAATGAAATATTATATTTAACAAACCGAGTAGAAAATTCATGCTTTTCCGATGCACATTTATTCATGGATTTATTTATGATATCTGAAACACGAATTTCTTGTATAACAGATGATCTATAAATAATCTGTTACTTTGCAGTTGTATACACCGTTTGTTATAAGATATATGTACAGTTTACCACGAGTAAGTAAGAATAGTCAAACAAAGGACCACAGACGGCAAGCAAGTGTGTCTAAGGATTTGTGTTGTTTTAAGTGATTTTCAGTAACAGCAGCTTAAGAAAGATTGATTGATTTATTGATGGATTGATTGATTGATTGATACCAATTAAGCTATGACTTATTCAATACATACATTTAGAATATTTAACTTATATTACTTTTGTAATAAAAATATCAATCATAATTTATTATTGTATTGTATTATTTGGTAGAATAAATGAAATGAAATGAAATGAAAAGTATATTTCCAAAGCGTTTACAACAACTCAATTATAATATGAGTGTTTATATATACAAACGCTATGTTGGAAACTTAATGAAACTTCATCGTTGACAGCAGTAACATACTTCAATTATACTGCCTTGAGCCAGAGGGCGCTCCAGCAAGAGAACGAAACATTAGTGATACACACGTTTCTATCGTCACCAAGTATACAACAATTTTCTATTGAAATATACAGTTATATTGGCACATCTAGGTTACTGTGGTTCTAATCTGATACAAGTTGTTCCGTGAATGACGAATGATCAATAACATCCCTCTTGAAACTTGAAAACACGATGTCAATCTAAAATAACATACACCTGAAGAACAGGTGAAAAACTTTGAACCTACATACCTGTAATCAGCATACATGGGGAATGAAACAGAAGGTCGTCAAGTACATCCGAAGTAATATATCCTGAATAACATCCTGTAAGAAATCAACGGCAGCCAAATATAAAATCTACGTTATTAAATGAGAAACAAATTTGAGATAAACCTCTCCTATACATTAACGGGCTAGCATGGGCTTGAAGCGTCTGTATAGCTATAGGGCTGTATTATATTATAACCAGGTGAGTTCACGTACCCACAGATCAGCCCGTTTTGCTTCATGGGCCAATACGGAATTCGATCGCCTCAGTCTATACAGAATAGCTTAACAATAGAAGAACTGATTTGAGTTTAAGCACTCTATGGTGGTCCAGAATGGTCATTGTGTGACTACGGTCTTACCGGTAATAAACTCGTACATTTCTTGTACATCTGTTATGACAGACAATTGTCCTTGCTTCCACCAAAAAGTATGCTGAAGGCTGAATCGTTGTGTAAATATCACAAATCGATTTAAAATAAGCAGAGGGAAAACAATCACTTGCAAACAACAAAAAACCGTTGCTTGTTTGTAATTATCCCAGTTTCCATGTGTTTTAGTTTCGTTCGGTTTGTTTATGTGTGTGGTTAGTGTGCATGTGGCGGTAAACATGCTTCCGCCGTACAGAATATATAATGTGTTTTATCAAATTATATTCTTTTGAATAACTGAAAAGAGACAAATTTGCTTGCCTCTATAAATATATGTAATATGGCAACGATGTTTATACAGGCAAGTCCTGTTCATCAATCCCAATTTTTCTCTTGAAATTATAAATGCTGTTTAAATTAACAGAACATTCGTTTTCGTGGAGTGTAGTGATGCCATATCAATAATGAGAATCAGCCGAAGTTAAGTCGTTTTAGTCAAACATCACTCGTCCATTTGTTTAAAAATACAATGTGTATTAAGGGTTAAAGGGAAATCCAATAATCTGTTGCATTTTCGTTAGTAGGAAAAGCATCGACCAATCATTACGCCGCATTTTCGTTAGTAGGAAAAGCATCGACCAATCATTACGCCGGAAATAAAGTAAACCACTGATATGGGACCCACTATAAGTCGAACCTTGAGTAATGAGATGCTCTTTAATAAATAAATATTATTTTAGTTTTCTGCAAACTAACATGATGAAACTTTAATGTTTTATTTCATCTTCTGGATACATTGGCAATTAACGGTTGAGCGAAGCGCCGCTTTTAAACTGATTAGTCACGTAGACGAGTTATTCGAAAACTAAACAAGGGTTTTAAAACTTTTCTGAATGTACACATTACCTTTGTTATCTGATTCAATTCATTTTCGCCTTCATATAAAGATATTGCAAGTTTTCATCCGACATAAATAGTTTGGAGCCGTAGTATAAGTGGAATAAGAATTGAATAAGCTGTTTTTTCTAAACGCCCATAAAACAATTTGCTTTTCAGAAAGCTCCCCATTTTCAACTTTTCTGAGACTTCAAGGGGATAGGGGTTAGGCCCCTATTGCATTTTTGTTCCTCCAGACATATAGCCTACATTTAGTGCGGAGATGTAATATAAGTCAAATATCCTGGAATATGTCGTTGAAAGTAAGTCATAAATATAGAAATTAAATCTGACAGAGCGAGTAATTAAGGTGCGATCAGACTAGAGATATGACGGAGGCTTTTATGATTTATTTTTACAGGTTCTCTGCGTGAGAAGAATTTAAAACGCCTCAGTGAGTACAGATTAACAGAACACTTATAGAGCAATAACATTGTTGTTTACGAAAAGCCAATCGATAGAGAATCTAAAAACAGCTCGTTGCTCTGATTTTCCCGACTTCACGCTTCACAAATATCAGGTTTGAAAAATGTTCTACACTTTGCGCTATTTTAATGCGAAACAATTAATGCATTAAATATTTCTAAAAAGAAATCACCCTGGCACAGGCATGTTGTTTAATTCAAACCGATGAATTATCCCATGTTCTAGATAAATACATTTAGTTTTGTGTCATAATTAGTTTGACAGCGCCACAGGTATGAGAGTATCGAATGTTTTATGTCATAATTAGTTTGACAGCGCCACAGGTATGACAGTATCGAATGTTTTATGTCATAATTAGTTTGACAGCGACACAGGTATGACAGTATCGAATGTTTTGTGTCATAATAATTTGACAGCGTCGCAGGTATGACAGTATCGAATGTTTTATGTCATAATAAGTTTGACAGCGCCACAGGTATGACAGTATCGAATGTTTTGTGTCATAATTATTTGACAGCGCCACAGGTATGACAGTATCGAATTTTTTGTTAAACAAAGAACAAAACATAATCTCCTCTTATTCCCTTGGTCCTTCTTAACTTCTGTTTTGCCACCAGCTATCCACTGGCTAAGCGGCGTTACAATTATGATAGTACATGTATATCGAGATCTAGACGTATTTAACTATGTTGGTGTAACACCAACCCAAGACTGTCTTGGCCAAAAATCTTCACTAGAGTTGTTCACCCTTGTACGCTCTTAAGGATATACTCTAACCCCCTTACAGAGTGTTTTTACATTTCGCTGTTTTACTTCTAAACTACTGTGAATTTTGAAACACTTGTGTATATATTCTGAATCGTCTTTTTCTGCAGAACAATAATAAGTAAATAATTTTTTTGTTAAACTTACAGAACAAAATATTTTGCATAAAAAGTGTATTTTTGCTACCTCTTTTTCAAATTGCAACTTCTTTTACACCATTTACGTCAACTATTCAATTTTACATCAACGTATAATGCAATATATGAACCAAAAAAGAGTCATTCATTTTTGTTCCTGTTTGTCTTAGTTTTCTTGCAATATTGTGTTAAAGGTCAAACATCACAAAAATGAGTTAAAATAGTGAAATTTCAACTTCTTATAACTATATCTAAAAAACGAAAAGTAAAATATTAAAAAAATCTGAAGGACTGTTTTTTAGTTATATATATGTTGAGATGAAATGTTCAAAAAATCAGTTCTGTAGATATAATAACGGCCCAGGAGTAGGCATTTTCCCAAGTACGGTACACTGAAAAATGAAAGCAGAGAAAATAGATAAAATGTATCTCTGATCTATTTAACGACAGGTTTACCCCTTTATGCTCAGTTCTTTGAAGTAATTCAATATTTTTTTTTTCACAATTTGTTTATAATATCAAATTGACACATTCTATGTATGTTTCGCAAATAATCATAAATATTGTGAAATATACCAATCTTTCTATAAAATTGACAAGAGCTGGCCGTGTCAAATGCTAGTTGAATTCCATTCAAGCTTTGATCAATCTCTTAATAGACTAACACCAATCAACCACATGTGGCGTCAGTGAATAAGTGCTCAATATACAATACACG